>JAOBAT010006548.1:0-10594 GCA_026413305.1 Hydrozoanthus tunicans
AAGTTTATGAGAACGAGGCTCAGTTAGAGCAAAGAACAATTCAAAAACAAGCCGAACCTCGGCTCGATGGCTTTTTTATTTTTACTTTACTTAGCTTCGATTTTATATCAACAATATAGAATGATTAAGAAATGCTTCGTAGATTACTATGACCGGATCATTGACTCAGCGAATTACGTGCGCGGGATCGTTGCCAAAATAATGCATGTATCGCGGCTGGCAATACAACACTGAGCCTCTGCCAAGTTTGCTGGTTCTTATAAAGACGTTTTTAGTATTGCAGGTGCATCTGCAGTCAAAACACTGAGTGAGCAGAGAGGAACATCAAACGGTGCCGCATGTGTTTTTTGACAGCGACGCTGTAGAATCAACTAAGACTAACTATATTGTACAATCAAAATTGACATGATGGAAAAAAGAACAATTTTAGCTCGAAGACGAAGGCGTGCAAAAACTTAAAAACGAGACACGGCCAAAATTTAATGGTTCTTGTAAAAAAGAAAGAATCTACATCAATGTCTAAAGTTGGCAAAAAGATTTGCATGCATTCAGAACTAGACTGAAGATAATGCCTTCCTACCTCAGTGAGAGACAATAGTTCGCTTCTCTTATATATTCTTGGCTACAAGTGAAAAGATTCTTTGCATTCTTCCACTTATATGGTTTAAAACTTTTAGGCTTCTTCAAATGTATCACAAAACATTTCAATGTTTTTGTTCGATCGCCAAAAAAAAACCAGCATTGTATCATTTCTAAATAGCAATTGAACTTTTTTTTTGTGGACCAATTTTGATTTTTTTCAATTTCATGATCAATTTCAATCGCTGTGGTCAAACAAACTTTAACCGCAGAAAATGACGGATTCTAAAAAAATTCTAAGATCTACTTTAAAACGAAGACATTCTTTGCAATTTGCCTCACGCAGCGTGCTATATAACTATATGATTCTTGCGACCGCGACGAGTACCTCAAGTTGTTTACTTCAGATTGGGTGTGGCTTGTTGGAGGGCATTTTAGAACAATACAAGCGAACTTGAACAAATTGTAAAAGAATCATGACTTTCACTGATATTTTTAAAAAGTGTCCGGTGAGCAAGAGTTTAGCTTCCCTAGTTTTGAAAGAAGTATACACGAGGTTCGATTCAAGTAGAACTTGTACTTTGGCTTTTTTATTTTATTTTTAGGACTCATTATAAACACTTTAATTTGTTTCCATAGTGTCTAGACGAATACGTGCCCATGCACTTGTGTTCTGGTTAAGCAGCTTTCCAGACAGGAAAAGCTTACAAGCTCCCGGTATTGAGTAAGTCGGCGGCACAGTGGCCGAGCGGTTAGCGTGTTGGACTCATAATCTAGAGTCGCGAGCTCAAGCCCCGGTCAGACCACTGTGTTGTGCCCTTGAACAAGACACTTTACCTGACTTGTTCCAGTCGGCTCAGCTGTATGAATGAGTACCAGCCTCTGACTGAGGGCTAACTTGTCATTGATTAGTGTCCTGTACATGTCCAGGGGGAGTCATAGAATCTCATCCGCTTAACACTACAGAAACCGTAGATAAGCGCCGGCCCTATGAGCCATTTAGGCTTGAGAGAGGGTTTAGCTTCTTTAAGTCTTAATTAGGAATAAGCATCCAAACCCCAACCCCTGCCACTCAAACTCGAATAAGTGGTTATGTAACTACTTGTGTTTTTGAAATTGTTTTATTCTGTTCTGTTGATCGCTCAACAACAACAATAACAAAAAAGCTTTGTTTGTACCTATTGTTAACAAATAAATTGGTTCAAAATAGTTTTGAGTAACTTACTGGAAATTTCAAAATTTGAATGAGAAATACGTCAATGAATGGAAAAAGATTGATATTTCACAAATCAGGAATAAAAATAAGTCAAAACTTAATACCATAAGATGTCTTTTCCTGAAAATACAGCCAACAAGATGAAACTGAAGTGAACGAATCTACCATCAATTAAAATTTATGACGTTGGTGTATAATGTAAGCTGAAATTAACCATTTTCGTGTACAACGAAACACGTACACTTTTTCTTACACTTGCCTCGTGTAAATATTAAGTATAAGAATAAAAATAGAAATAACTGCCTGTCTTTCTGTCCATATCTGCTGTCTAGATCTGTCTGAACGGTAACGCTGAATTAGCTCCATTGTCTGCACGATTCCAATTAGTTTCGCCCGCCATCCCAATATCGATATTCATCCCTACCCGGCGAAGCAAGAAAGTGTCCGCTTTTTTTCTTGTTGTTATCCCAGGCCGCGACACACTTTTGACAGCTGCAGTCAATGCAAGAAATTTGGCGTTTAATCAATCTCGTTTCTCGAGCCACGATTCTTTTGGTCAGCGCAAGGAGTCAAGAGGTCTGGCCCGGCAGGACCGATTTGGTATCCGCAAATCACTGACTTCCGGTCAACTGCGCAGGCGCGATGTCATTGCCAAAACTGATTCTTGGCGCTGACCGAAAGAATCGCGGCTCTGGGAACGAGGAAAGGCAGTAATCTAACCCCCCAGAATGAGAAATAGCTTTATGTCACCTATGTTTCTGTATGTAGCAGATATGGTTTCTAGTTATGTTTAATAATTCCCGGATATGTTAATATTTAATATAATAGTATTTAATTAGTATACATCTTTACCTAGCTATGTTCCTCTTTTTTCAACAACGCATGCGCAGATCGTGTCAGATCAAGAGTACGAGTTCCCACAGAAAAGTATCGACGCATTAGCATCCTTGCACCTTCTTGGTCTCATCGTCCCAAAAGAGCTTGGTGGGCGTGGTCAAAATCATGTATGCGCTGCCATGGTAACGGAAACAATTGCTCGATATGGTTGTGCTAGTACAGCTATGATATACGGTAGGTGTTTAATTGAGTGTGATAACTGTCTACAAAAAAAAGACCAAGCGTCACAACTATAAGATGGGAGGAGGGAGGGGGACGGGGGCGGGGGGGTATGAGGGATTTTTACCAAGTGAAATCAGGAGCCCTTATAAGGCAACATGTTTCGCGGGAAACTGTTCCAAAAATAACCTCTTCTTCTACTGTGATGGGGACTCCACCCAGTTCAGACGGACGCTCCTAGTTATGGGCTCCTGGTGAAGTACAACATACTTTCTGTATTTAAAGCAGTGTGACACAACTAGGCATGTCCAGATTGTGCTAGTAAAACCCTGAAAAGTTGCTCCCAAAAATGCCACACAACCGGGACGCAAAGTCCAAAAATTTGGTACACAATGTTACGTCATAATTGTGACGTCATCAAAACTTAGTTACATTCCAGTCCCCGAGACTTTTAAAGAAAACTTGGCGTATTTGAAGACCTCTTAGTAAAAGTTACTGAAGTCGTGTTACACATTCTTCATGCTACAAAACGTTGAAGAAAAGTTTTTGAGTAATCTGCACTTAAAAACTTGTGTGAGTTTTCCTACAGCGAAGGTTTAAACAATAAAATTTTTAGTTGGTCATAAACATTAGGTACATAGTGACCTTTTGCTGTAAAACTTCTACAACAGAAAAAAAGGGGAATACAAATCGTCATGCCGTTTGTCAACAGCACTGGAGTGAGGAAAAATACGAACAGTTTTGTTAATTTTTGAAATGAAAGGTTTGCTTTGCTTACAAAAACTGACCTGAATTTCAAACAATACAATCATGTTAACCACAAGTTTCCACTATCATGGCTACAAAACTGAACCTTTGGTTAGCACTAAAGCGGGCCCAGGCGAACTGATAACGATGAATATAACTTCGGGATGGGGAAGTTGCAGTCCGATTTACCACTCAACCGGTAAAAAACTTGATTTTCTGTTTGACTGTAACACTAATTAATGTTATCATTCACTAGAACCCAGTCTTCCTAATTAGGACACTGTCCCTTTAACATCAGAGTTGTAGTTATATATTTGAATTATTAATTTCTTGTAGTGATGCACAACTGTGCCGTTGCCAATTTGCTCCTTCGTCACCATGACAACAAAGAGTTTAAGGATCTGTTGAGCCGTTTGGATAACGACAAACTTGTCGGGTCAACAATTTTGAGTGACCCTGCAGCAGGTATTCATCATAGATTTATAGCTCAATCCTTTCTCGAGCCAAGTGGCTCGTTAGGCCGCCACCTGTCTCCTGGTTCCGTACGTAGTGTTAAGCGGACGAGAATCTTTGACTCCCCCCGGACAGGACACTAATCCATCGCAGGTTAGCTCCCAGCAGAACTGGTACTCATTTATACAGTTGAGTCGACCTAAGCGAGTCGGCTAAGTGCACGTGTCTTGCTCAAAGACTCAATTGCAACACAGCTGAGTTGACTGGGAACAAAGTCTTGCTCAAGGACTCAACAGAGTGGTCTGACCGGGGCTAGAACTCGCGATCCTAGGGTTACGAGTCAAACACGATAATCCGCACAAAGAACTAAAAACTATAATTAAAAATTCAATAGTCACTCTGAGCATAAAACAGCTTAGGCTTATAACACACTTTACAGAAAGAATGCAATGTAGATGCTTGAAAAATTATAAAAAACTGATAGAATTATTATCATCTATCGTTCAATAAGAGCGATACCGCGCAGTTTCCGAGCGGTTAGCGTTTTCGACTCGCAATCCTTAGGGTCGCGAGTTCGAGTTGTAAAACCACTGTGTTGTGTTGAGCAAGGCACTTTAACTCGACTTGTTCCAGTCGACTCAGCTGTTTAAACGAGTACCAGTTCTGCTGGGGGCTAACCTGCAATTGATTGGTGTCCTGTTCAGGAGGAGTCAAAGACTTTCATTGGCTTAATCTTACGGAAACCGGAGATAAGCGCTGACCTTGGCTCGAGAAAGGGTTTATCTTTCAATGATGGTAGTAATAACTGACGTTACATACCTAGACTTTCACCCAACAAAATGAGCACTGTGAGTGGTTGATTCTTGGTCATGTGCCTCAAATGCATCTCGACCGGGATACAAATGCGCAGTTGTTACCACCGCGCCGAACACATCACCGAAAAGGTCTCAATAAAGGGAAAGTCTAAATATATAACAAAGCACTTAATGCATAGTCCCTCGGGAAACAATTACTTAGTTTTGTTTTCCCTCGAGTTCTGATTCGTCTCAGAATACATCGGGACTCTAGAGAAAACAAAACTCACTGTTTCCCTTGGGGACTCTATATGCATTTAAAACTGTATAACAACAAAGGTAACAATGATATAACATAAATATAACATAATGCCGACAACAACCAAAAAAATTTTTCTCTTTGATTGCCGACGGTGTTTTTGCAAGTAGAACATCTCTTTATCTTTATTAACGGTTGATAATAAAAATAAACATACAAAATGAGAAAAGCCTTATAAGCAATATACAACTGTCTTGTAATTATTTTCTTAGGCGGCCACACTTGGCTCGCAATGAGCTCAAAGACGAAGCTACTGGAAGATGGCCGCTACAAGTTGCTCAGATATTCCTCTTGGGTGACAAGCGCTGGTTTTGCTGATTTTTACACAGTCGATGTGACCAGTCCTAACTTTGGCGGCGACTATATGAACGAAAGCGTTTTCTTGGTGTACAAGGTAAGAAGGAAAGTAGAAAAGAACCCACGAAATATACTTAAACGATGGCGATATGTATATTTAGGGTGTCCATAAAACTAAGACCTATAATACGAAGACCCTAAGACCCCAAAAACGTCAAAACTAAGACCCTGGAACTTCAAAACTAAGACCCCCAATTTCTGACTTAAGCGAAAAAGAAATTGTTGCATGCAACTTAACTTTCATATCCTGACATTTCCAAACCGTGTCACTTTTAGTTGAATCGTTTTACCGCCATAATTGACTGAGTAACCTAGCGCGTTTTTGGGGCCTTAGGGTCTTCCTTTTGTAGGCCTTAGTTTTATAGACACCCGTACATTTACCCACTCTTCTTAGCACATAAACGTCTACAATTTCCCGTTTAAACGCATAGTGAGAGTCCGCGAGCTTCAACACACTGCGTTGTTAGTACAAGGAAGAGTTTTACCAGTTGTCACCTCCCCTGAGCTTCTTTTATCGAAGTGAGGTATGCAATGCATTGTGGTAAAATGAACTGAGCCGCCATCTTTATTTGGTATAGTCAACTAACTGCATGCACAGTTGGTTGTTAAATCTATAAATGGTCTTTCCTTTTCCAAAACATCAAGACTGCTAAATTCTTAGAACATTAACTGTTGTTCTCGTTAAAATCTTGATATTGTTGTAATTATTGTTATACACTTCGGTGTAAAAATATTATAAGAAAACCCGTGAACGTCAGCTAAAAATGGTACGAATGAAACTGAAGTAAGAAAAGCTGACAAACGACGAATAAGTTTAAAACGATGACTATATTTCGACCGGCCACTACTGATCTTCTTCAGGTCTGAAGAAGACCGGTAGTGGCCGTTTATTCGTCGTTTGTCAGCTTTTCTTTCTTCAGTTTCACTTCGGTGTTACTATTTGTTGACATAGTATTCAATGTAACCATCTAGGCTTATCTCACATTGCCGATATCACTAATATCTTTGAATTTCCAGTTGTCGATTAATGTCAAATTGTGTCCAGTTAATGGTTTTAAAATAACACAATTTTGTTTCTTGTTTTCAATTTATTTTCAAAATTTCAAAGGACGAAGTTAGAAGCCGAAATAAAGAATGGTCTGCTTGTGGTATGAGAGGAAATTTTTCTGCGCCACTAATCTGCGAGACGGTCCTTCCCCCAGACAGATTAGTTGGACCCATCGGTGAGTGTTGTGGTACTAGAAGAATGCTTCCTCGTTATGCAACAGAAATTATCACCACGTGCATCATACGTAGGTTTGTTGCTTGAGGTACGGAAGGAATTCGGGTAAGCCTTTGCCCCCCTTTGCTCCTTGGGGTGACTGGTTGGTGCGAACAAACTTAGGACTTTTGGAGGGGGGGGGGTAGGGTGCAATCTACCTTTAATTGTTTTTGAAGAATAGCGGTACGAACTATCTAAGAACTTCTAAGGGGAAAGTGGTGGAATAGCTTTAGATTTCTTTGAGGGAGGGGGGAACAACCTTATATTTTCTTCGGTTCTTGGGATGGGGGGGGGGGATCAATGCGAACTATCTAAGGTTCTTTTTTTAGGACAGAGCCGTACAGACTACCTTAAGTCTTTCGAGTGTAGGGAAGAGCAAACAACTTAAGGGCGTTACGAACTACCATAGGTCTTCTTTGGGGGAGGGGCAAACAAACCGAGTTCTTTTTTTAGGAAAGAGAGAATTACCTTCGACTTTCTGGGGGAGGAGATTCTTTTTTCGGGGAGGGGGAGAGGGGTAGCAAACATCTTTGTCCCCATCCATTTTACTACAGGTTAGGGAAACTGAAAAATATTTGCCAGAAACCTTAATCTACATTTTTAAAATGAACTTTAAGCAAAAGTTCTCATTGATTTAAAGTGAAAGCTTTACAATTAACATAAGTTAAAGCAAAAACGTGTCTGATCTCCTCATTTGTTTCTTTAATAAGGCGATTTCCCGTATAGCACGTTTGAGGCCGGAAACCCGTACTTCCTTTTTCTGTCCGCTGCGTGTTGGAACGGGGTTGCAATGGGATGCATTGACATTACCAAATATCACGTGATTAACACACGTCACTTCGATGAGGGCAATCGCGTTGGTGATTATCCAATTATACAGGTTGGTATAGAATTGTTAGGTAACAAAAAGAAAAAAGGGTTTCATCATCTTTTGATGAGATTCTTTAACAACTTTTATTCCGCCAGTATTTACTCTTCATGCGCTCAAAACAAACCACTTAAAATAATAAGTTTTGAAAGAATAAATCGACAAAAATTGTCAGTCCTTTCGGCCACTCTGCTGCAAAAACAATAAAACGTTCCAAACACTTTCCTCTAAGAAAGTCGGTTTCCGAAATTGGAGTCCAATATTGAAAAGGGATTCTATAGGTATTTTTCCTTCTCCATTCACGATTGTTTCAGCTACACCAGCCATCATGAATGGATAGTGGTCTGTTTTGATTGAAAAACAAAGTATAATAGGATAGTCTAAAAATGAGGTTTTCTCGTGGGAACGCTTTGGAGCTCCTCCCTTTTTCTAAGAGTTTCCAACGCTTTGGCGTAGACACAAAATTAGTTTTATCGTTTAGAGTAACCCCTTTTCAATTAAAATTTAGTAGCTCTCTTCATTCAAAATTAAAATGCGTTTGGTCTGATAAGTTAAGAAACTCACACTTCATTTTGCTTAGAACTCAAGAGCAGGCTGGTCTTAGTCATAGAAACGTTTAGACACCTGGATGGTAAAATTACGTTAATCTTGTTTCTGCAAATTGTTGTCGCGACACGAGACGAAATGACGCGACACCACACGAAACGACATGACACCAGACGAAACGACGCGACACCAGACGAAACGATGTTACAAGAGACGAAGCGACGCGACACCAGACGAAACGACTCGACTCGACACGAGACGAAACGACATGACACGAGCCGAAACGACGCGACACCAGACGAAATGACATGACACCAGACGAAACGGCGCGACACCAGACGAAACGATATTACAAGAGACGAAGTTACGCGACACCAGACTAAACGACTTGACTCGGCACGAGACGAAACGACATGACACGAGACGAAACGACACGACACTAGACGAAATGACATGACACCACACGAAACGACGCGACACCAGACGAAACGACTCGACTCGACACGAGACGAAACGACATCGCACGAAACGACATGACACGAGACGAAACGACGCGACACCAGACGAAATGACATGACACCACACGAAACGACGCGACACCAGACGAAACGACATGACACCAGGCGAAACGACGCGACACCAGACGAAATGACATGACACCAGACGAAACGACGCGACACCAGACGAAATGACATGACACCAGACGAAACGACGCGACACCAGACGAAACGACATGACACCAGGCGAAACGACGCGACACCAGACGAAATGACATGACACCAGACGAAACGACGCGACACCAGACGAAATGACATGACACCAGACGAAACGACGCGACACCAGACGAAACGACATGACACCAGGCGAAACGACGCGACACCAGACGAAACGACGCGACACCAGACGAAACGACATGACACCAGACGAAACGACGCGACACCAGACGAAAACAATGTTACACGAGACAAAGCGACACCACACCAGATAACCCAACTATAATCAAGACTTAGTCGTTTTTCTTTTTTTTCTTTTTGAGGACTACATTGGAAAGGCTATAACAGATACAAGCGCAAGCCGTTTGTTAATGTACGGTGTTTCCAGAAGACTTGATCAAGTAACAGACAATAATAATTGGGAAATCTACAAGGGAAAGATGCTGATGAGGTAAGAAAGAATGATAAACGACCTATAGAATGACAGAAACGAATACATATATGAAGAAGTACATTTTGCCAAAAAGGCGTTGTATAGATTTACAGAGCTAATAGACAAGACAAGCAGACAAGACAAAACTTTGTCCACTTTTTCAAGGTTTCACAATTTATATTCAAGCTTACAATACATAGTTACACACTAGCTAGTAAATAAATGTAGTGCTAAAGCACCATTTACACTGTAGAAAAGTTTGGTACGGCTCGGATAAATGGTAATATGGTTTGTATATAATAACGATTATAACTAATAAACATGAAATTGTGCTGAGACATAACTCGGAGAAACGGAGCTTCTAAACAGAATCAATCCCACGACTTTCCTTACACTATTCGGACGCTCTTAGCCACTGAGTAACGGAACTCGTATGGCGAACAAGGTCAATAATTGGATTATGACACACGGTTTGTATCGCACAGTCATTTAAAAGCCAATGCATCTAACGAGTCAAGAACGAATAATAATAACAGTAAAATATAAGTATAATATACAAAAGCAACTATGGTCAAAATTTGTTTAAAATGCTATTGAAGCGAAATCTTCAAACTAGTTTAAAATATATGAAATTGAAGTTTGACCCATATAATTTCCGCTTAATTAGATACTCGTTACCATTTTTAAAACAAACTTCGCGGATACTATACGAAAACAACTGCCTGTTTCAGCGCCAAAGCTGCGAAAACCTTTTAAGCTCATAAGATATGTTTCGTGTCACAAGATTTGAATGGCGGGAGATCAATCTCACTTTCCCGGACAAATGCATATTTTTTATTATCATGGCGAAGTTTACGTAGCTGATGGCACCCAGCGTTTGAGCAAAAAGCTCACTAGTTCGCTGTAAACGCTGGTATAGAGCGGCTTGGAGTCTTTTCAGACCATAAGACGTCATAAATCGTCGTCGTATGTTTTAAATTTTATTCGCACTGATTGCACAATTTTCAAAGCTTATTTCGGGGGCTTTAATTGGTTGTCACTTTTATCTATTTACAGTTGAATAGAAGATCTGCAAAAGTCCTTAGAGCTTTAGAAATACCGATTGAAAATGGTTTCAGCAGGGGTTTCAATAGAAGCAGGCAACTGGCAAATTTCGCCGCCTACTTCTCGCATCATTGCCGCCACTTTATGTAACAAACAATTTTTTTTAGGTTCCTTGAGTTTCTTGCTGGGGGGGGGGGGGGGGGGGGGG
>JAOBAT010006559.1:0-10594 GCA_026413305.1 Hydrozoanthus tunicans
ATGTGCCGCCACCCACCACCTCCCCCGACAAAATTGGGTTCCTTAAAAACACCATTGTTTTGACTTCTTCCCTAATAATGATAATAATAACAATAATAATGATAATAATAATAATAATAATAATAATAATAATAAAAGTAATAAAAAAATAATAAAAATAACATAACAACTTTATTGACGTTGTAACAAAATCTAATTATAAAAAGTACATTCAAGCTTAAAAAAAGGGGTTACAAGAATATAGTAACCATCCAAAAAGTCTAAGTTTATTACATCGTTTTGTTCATAAAAAGAAATCTATTTAAGAAAGTTTAAAATATATATCAATTTCAATAAAAATAGAAATATTTAGTCAATGACTCCCTCGGCAGGTCCATGTCTCTAACATTGCAGCAGGTTCTTCGGAGAGTTCTAGGGCCTCGTAGGCAGATGAGGGCTGATCGTGAGAAGCGCAAAAAACACTCTGGCCCTTATCCAGGAAATAGTCTTCGAATACTGCTTCCCCTTCTTCAGGGCTATTAGCTCTGCCAGTCTAGCGTGGTAGCGCATACACTCTGATCCCATTTCGCCGGTGGAGGTGAAGACTAAGGGCGTGAATGTTTCTTGTTCTACGTCAAGAACCCTGTTTGCGTACTGCCTCTTCTTCTCGTTCTCGTGCACTCTATAAATCTGCTGTGGTTCTAGTTCTTTGTACGAATCAGCATTCGGATGGAAAACCCCGACATCAAAGAAGGCTGATTTTTTACTTTCCCAGAAACCATGTGCGTGGACATCTAGTCTTGCATCTTGTACAGCGTTAGCTCCCCTATTCAGCTGCTCACCAGAGACGTCTTGCAAGATCGGTTCGACATCAGCATCATTACATACCGTCCTAAGAAGTTCTGCTTCCAGGTCTCTCAATTAGTTGTGTTTTTGAATAAAAAAAACGCCTCGTTTGCAGATCATGGCGCGCGTGTTCTACCGTGAAGACGTCACCGCATACGCATGTAGAGGGAATGTCATCCACAGGCCAGTCGTAGCGTAGTTTGACTGCGTCACGGAACTCCCGTTTGTTCAGGTTGAAGCCCATATCACGGAGAGGAAGCACTGTCAGCCAAACTGATGATCGCTTTTCAGCTGTCAGGTCAAGCACGCGCTTCATCTTTAGTGGTGCCGCTTCCCTGATTTTATCCTTTGTGTCCTTGAGTTCTGCTGTTTCGCTCTTAACGTCCTGTCGTAACCACTTAACAAGTGATTCGTCTGGTAGTTGGTGCGTCTGTGATACAATGCACTCGACTAGGGGTGCTGTCACTTTGACTGATGAGGTGTACTCATGGCTTACTTCATTTGTTGGGTTTCCCACGCCGAGGCCTCCTAGCCGCACCGGCAACGCCAGAATGTCCCTTTCCAGCTCACTGCAATTTTGTTTGAATAATGAAGGGATAAGCACCTGATTTATTGCCCTTTCAAGAGGTTCAAGTAGTTCATTAATATCTGGCAATTTTCTTAGAAAGTATATTCACCGATGTTTCAGGCCGAACGTATAGGCGGCGTAGCATACCTGTGCCTGAGTCAAGGCAAACTCCGCCAGCTGAGCTACTTCACTGACCCACTCAGACACTTTCTCGCTGAAATATTCATCTCGATACTGTCGTGAACCGATAGCTGCACCAAAGTGTTTCTGCCCTTCTACTGTGATGTTAATGTTCCTATCCCTTAAAATTTCTCGCACAGCTTCCAGCTTCCTCCTTCTCTTGCTTCGCAATAATAGTAATAATAATAATAATAATAATAATAATAATAATAATAACTATAATAATAAAAAAATAATAATAATGATAATAATAACAACAACAACAATAATAAAAATAATAAACAACAACAATGATTTATTTCTATTGCGCATGCTCCATTGGGAGATGCTCGAATGCGCATTACAACAGGTGATACGATCATAACGAATCCTTTAAAATTACATTACAATAAAAATAATTAAATACCATGTTCAGTTAACATTATTTAAAACAACATTAATAACTTACAAGTACAAAAATAAAGTTAGCTTGAGTTTAATTCTTGAAGACTTTTGTTTTTTTCAAATTTCGAAAAAAAATTACGGTTTAGTACAGAGCTTTGCGCGGGCTCATTCTTTAGTTTGATCAATGTTTATGACGTCACTAAGCTATTTAGCTAAATTGCCTAAAAAGTGAAAGATTTGCTGAATAATTTGCGCAAAGACTTGTTACGCGAAATGTTTCAAAAAACTATGTTTATGTCCTTTATCTGCAAGCTGCACTACCTAGTATCAAGGGTTAGATATGGTAAGTTTCTCAGGAAAAAGTCCACGCTGGTCGGTGAGTGTATACTAAATCGAGCCTTATGGACGCTTATGGCCGGAGTATTTCTTTAGCTTCTCAAGCTCCCTCCAGACCTTACATAAGTCGTTGGTTGCTTATCTGAATCGTGGATCATTTCTCTTATAACATGGCCGAGAGACTGGTAACAAGTGACAGCCACCCAGTTTATTCTTGATATTACCTTTCATCGTTTCATACAAGCGGAAAAAAGCAACGGTTCAAGTAGTTTTTTTAAATGAATAAATAGACACATGCACAAAACGTCAAAACCAAGAAATTGATTGCAAAATTTTTCAAATATATAAAGTTTAATCAAAACTGCGCATGTTTATTACAGAAACTTGAAAGAAAGTTACATCATGCAGATGTTGAACGGTTAAGATCGCAAATTTGTTTCCGAAAAAAACTGAACCGAAGTGTCCAAAAACAGAGTCAGTTTATTTTGTATTTGAAAAACTGGGAAGTTCTTCACGAAAATTCATATCCATGTTTTGCAAAAGTCTTCACGGCTCTGAGAGCGACCGTGTATGTGTACACTTAACGCACGCCATCAGCGCATGTATCTGGTGTAGAGGCTCCACGGCCCCTGATCGAGCTGAAGACAAAAATAGAAATCAGTGCAAAAGCGAAGTTCGACAAAAAATGTCAAAAAACCGCAAAACGTGAAAGATAAAATAATTTTGGTTCCAGCTAACTCATTTTAAACAATAACTTGTGCATTTGGCGCTTATGAGTTTACAGTCTAATTTTTCTCGTTGAAAGGACGAAAGTCAGTACTCTGATGCCGCTTGAGAAAAAAAAAACATGTACAGCTTCAAAAAATTCGAAAGCCTTTTGTGCATGCTCAATTCTGACTTTGTTTGGCAACCATGCGGTTAAAGATAGAGTTTTTTTGAACAAGAACAAAGAAATCCTCAAGGCTTCTTTTAAACAACATGACCGCAAAGATCACTAAAACTTCACAAAAACACGCTCTCACGAGAAAGAACAGAGGTACAATAGGAGTTATTAACTAATTTGTTGTTTTCTTTGTTTGTGCTGAAAACTTCCTAAATTTTGCTAGAATGTTGTCGCCAGTTGAGTGAAGACAGCCAACGAATATTAGAGTCGTATACATTTAACGTCTTAAACTTTAAAATCAGTGCTGGGAGCGGATCCACATACTTCTCCTATTTATCTTAGCAGGTGACGCAGTTTACCAGCTGGAAGAAACTCGTGTTCTGCTCCACAGCAGATTGACAAGGGCAAGCTTCAAACACCAAATGCTCATTGCAGGCTTCACAGTATTTCTCCTTCTTCTTCTTTTCTATCTAATTTACAGAGAGTGGACTCAGCTGAGGTAAATGCTTTTTAGTATTTAACCTTTGCCGCGTGTTAGATGATAGGCGGCCAGCGGTCGTCAGATTATTCACTGCCTTATTCTTTTTTTTGATCTTTTAAGTTATGTTAGGCATTTTGGTATAGGAGGTTTCACTGCAGTTTCTTAAATGCCATGTGCTAGTCTGAAACTTTGCTCGCCGAGGTCAGGCATCTTGAAGCAGACAAAAAGTTAATCTTAGTGAGCAAAACCACAGCGAAAAAGCCCAGAGAAAAGCAGTGCCCAGTGCCTCCAAGGCCAAAGCAAATGCCATAAAATGACAAAGCAACAACTTGGGTTTACCAAATAAGTATACAACGGCTCGGTTACGCGCTATTTGATTGGTTTAGAAATAGTAGATATAAGACAATATTTCCCTCCGAAATAGTAGATAATGACGCTGAAACAAATCGGCGGACGAAAGCAGTCGCTTTGCGCCCGTTTCGAATAACGATATCGAAAAAATTACAGAAGATGTCATTCCTCGAAACACCAGAGGCAACAAAGTATGGTTTAAAAGTGTTCCGCGGTCAATCAATTTTTCTTTTTACATTTGTCGTCTTGAAAGGAAAGTTCTGTAGATAAATTGCCTCGCTGGTATATGCTAAAACACTTATCCTATTTTAATTTCGGTTGATGGTGGCTTAATATCTACCTCGCGTCATCTGCCACTATCCACCTCAATCGAAATAGGCCACGCAAAAAACGAGAAAGTTTACAACGTTAGCCACATCTTGCAATGGCAAAGTATCGGAGATTTGCAAATATTAGGAAACTTTGTATTGCGTTATAATTAACTTCCGTTAATGAATTTTTTTTCTAACACATAGTTCTGAGGATCCGGAATCTAAACAGGAAAAGAAGAAAGGAAAAAAGAATACCTCGAAAGAAAAACTACAAACAGAACGAAGCGGTAAGAGAAGTTTTTGAGACACGTAGTTTGGTGGAACATTTTGCGAACACAGTTTTGCCTATTAAGAGATCTCCAAATTAAATCTCTGGACTATAGAGACTGTAATTCAAAGAAGTTTTGGTTCGTTATTCAAACTCTTAGTTCTTACAACTATAAAACATCCTCACACAACTAGAAGAATAAAACCTGTTGTTTGTTAACAGAAAAATGGGATTCCCAACAAACCGGCTAAAGCCAGCCCAAGCACTGCTGGCCCGTGGCCAGGAATTGTGGGGGAGGGTGCGATCGAACGAGTAGACAGACCAACTGAGCGCCAAAGGCGCGAAACTTTCGGGGATGCTCTACGGGGTATTCTTAAAAATTAGGTTATCCAGTGCGTAGCCATCCTTCCCTCCCTCCCTACTGCTCTTCAATCTATTCTTTGGTTGCAATCGTTCCCCAGAGACGCCAATGACAAAAGGCGAACCGCCCGTCTTTGTTCCCTAAACAAAAGAAATCAACAACATGGCCGCTATGACGTCACGTGCATTTTAGCAATTGAAGATCGATCCCGATTCCGATACTAATTTTTTGAGTTTGGGACTTAAAAAAGACAAAATTACACTTAAATTCTCCGTTTTGTGTCTCATTTCAGGCGGCAGTATAGAACCGGAAAACAACGGTGGCGATGAGTACGAGTTTGAGCCCGCGATGCTCCTCCCCGGCCCCTCCCATGCAGTGCCCTTCAACCCCAATCCACGTATGGACCCAGATTTACTAGCTAACCATTTTTTGATGGATCCTGAACTATTAGTGGATACAATTGAAATAGACGGAATACTTTTCCCTTGTAACGCTATGGACGCGGTGGATTACATATTGAATCGATCCGACTCAGACGAGGACATCTTCGGTAACGAATTAATGGACGAACAAGTTTTCGAAGAGGCGCCGTTGATGCCAAGCTTGCCTGAAGAAGGAGACGATGACAAGGTGCCCTTGCCCAGCATATTACTACGACCGGCCGTGAGAAACACGATACGATTGGTTAATCCTGTTCAAGAGGATCGACCTCATGCCCAGCTTCCCTCGGACGAAATCAAGAAGGGCCCAGGTCTTGCTCATTATGTAGTATGTGTGGGTGCGAGTGTTGCACTGGGTTATGCAGCCTATCGGATACTCGAACGTATCTGGTAGGTCAGTCCGTGGCATGGACAAAGCTTCGGACCTTTCAACTGTTTTTCTCAAGGATTTCAACATAAACTTTCTTATTTAATAGCTTCAAGTATCTTCCGTTCATAACCCGAGAAATGCGTTTAACAATTATTCATCAGTCATTTCCACGCAAAAAGAATTCTATCTGGAAACTTGCACCAGTGATCACCAAACAGTATATTCAATGAAATAATTCTTAAAAGCCAGAAATCGAACTTAACAGGAATGTCAAATTGGATGTAATAATTTATAGTGCGATACTCTTACCTACCTTTGATCAATGTCAGGTGAACGACAGCCATCATAAATTCTTGAAATTATTTACGTTAACCAAACTATTGATGTTGCGGGGCTCTGTTGTCGAAATTCGCATGCTTGGTCGGCAAAACCAGAGTTGAATTTCTTTTAGGAATTATAGTTCTTGTTTTGTTGACCAAGAATGTGGCTTTAAAAAAAAACTAACGCCTTCTTCAACATTCGAGCAATGATATCTGTGGTATAGGTAGAATAGATTTAAAAGGTTCACGACCGTGTTTTTCACGTATACCAGGAGACTGGGACAACTGACAAATTACGTCATTCCCTAAGTGTTGCAATCTCTTCTGCTTCTCTTTTTTTGGTAGAAGCTTTCATGTTGGGTCTATATTTCAGTGCCAAAATCTTTACCAAACGCAATTTTATATCATCGAGTGAATTCTTCAGGCTCTCTACTTTTCTGGGAATAATGTCAGAGGTTTTGTGAGCCCAATTTCCTGAGTACTCGGTCGTGATCTATACTGCTAATATTTTGCTAAAGTTGGACATTTTCAACAGGACAAAAGAACTATAATATTATTCAAATCTCAAAAAATATTTTTACAAACAACCCTAAGATGTACCACAGATTTTGCAGTCAAAATAATAAAATGGCAGTTAGTTCCATTATAATGGAGGTATTGAATTCTTATTAACTTTAGTCAAGCAGTTTTTGATTTCATTTCAATCAGAAAATAACACAACAACAACTTCCCTTTTACATTTATTAGTTCTAAAAAAAATATATTTCACAAGGTAGATTTTTCCCTTCCTGGTTGTTCACTGCAATCCAAATATACAATGAGAGAGAATACTAAATCATTATAAAACAGTGTGTGCAATATAAATAAAAACAAATACTTTGTATGCTGGTTTGAAATTACTTCATCTTGCCACTTGTTACTAAAACTCTGGCTGATACTATCCCTTTATAGTATTAGCGCAAGTAAATGAAAGTGTGTGCTCCAAACAATAAAATATTTAAAACCTTGCTTAACCTAATTTTAATAATAATAATATATAAAATGAAAAGCAACACTAGAATACTTATTATGAACCCTTTCAGCTAATCAGTTTGTCAACATCTACATAATACATGTATACAAAAGCAAACAGTTTGTAATGAGAAGATGGAAACTCATCAACCAAAGAATACTGAAGATGATTAAGAAAATTTTGCCAAATATGACAACATGAATGATAATTTTAGCTGGAAGAACTTACCAATAATAATGTGATCTCTTATTGTTGGTTCATACAGTTTACACTGGTGAAACACATGGCTTGAAAAGGAAATAAAAATTCCATAAATTTTGTTTATGGCAACCAAACAATTATTGATAAAACAAGTCAAACTTTTGTGCAAAATGAGTTATAACAATTCTCATCTCACTTAAGATTTGTAGTAAATTTTTCCTTAAGAAAGATTTCTAAAATAAAACAATTCCGAGTTGTAGGTTTCAGCTAATGGGCAAAATAAAACCAATTCAAAGAGCTCAAAATCTTAAAAACCACTTAATATGCTGCACATTCTCTTTTGAACGAAAGTTGGCTGAGATGCTTAAACAAAACACAATAATTAAGAATATTTACAAAAGAACAAAATCAAGAAATTTCAATAAATGATCAATTCCTTTTCTACATACGTTCTTATTCAATTAACAACAACAACAATTAAAGGTGTTTTGCAAGATTGCCAAAACCACTTGAATCATAGTTGTGTTGATTGTTTGCAGGATACGTTGCTCAATTTCATTTTGATTCAAATAAGTAATTGATAAAAACTTAGTGTCTTTCAATTTTTTTTTATTTTAAACATCCATACTCTAAAATAAACCCAGATCTAATTACATGTTGGTGTAAACTTAAAAAAGCGGAACCTACTTTTAAGTAATTAAAATTAAAATTGCCCAATAGCCACATAAAGTAATTCTGAAATAGTCTTTCTCTAAGAGAAGAAACCAAGAAATTCAGCTGATGCTCTTGACAATGGTTACCCTTTCAAATCAATCTACTTGCATATTTTCTTCTGTACTTTCTTTGACATTTTCAGGGAAAAAGTACAAATCCTTGCGAAGCATTGAAACAACAGTAGAAACCTGCATTTTGCGATTTGACATGCTATCACCAGTTCTTGACTTGAACTTTGTCACACCATTATTAACTTTTGTCAACATACGCAACAAATCCATCTTGTCTGCATACTTGTCGAACACAGAGGTTACTGACTGGATAAACCACGACCCGTTAGAAGAGTTTCTCCAGGAATAGTAACCAGGAACGGTAGAGTAAGCATACAGAAAATCAGCTTCAGTGGGTACAGCTACCTTGTTTGTATCTAATGGCCCAACGGCTACCGGTCCGTCAATGACTTCATGTCCATCCATGTATTCATACCCTTTGGGTTACAGTTAAAATAAGATAAAGCAAAGGAATTCTTAGTTATAGAAAACTGGCCATTCTTGAGACCAGTTTTTTTGGGTTTTCATATCCCCTACACTTTTTCCATAAATGCAAATGTGTGTTCTTTTAAATTTTTATGATAAAAAATCGAGATTTTTTTCCTTCAAACTGTCTTTTCTAAAAGTCTCTTTAATCATTCTCATGAATTAGATTTTTGGTTTTTATAATTATTTAGCCATATGCATGGACATGAGCTTCTGATAATAAATGGAAGGGATTCAATAAGGAAGATTGTCACCTCAAGTTGGTTCCAGGATACACTATGCTGTTCCTTGAATATTACTCTTTACCTAAAATATTCTAAACTCTTAATAATTCAAAACAAAAATTTGAGATTTGCTTCATATCGTTACAAAGTTGGTCTCTCAGCTTCATAGTGTCGACAATATATGATTGTGAACCTTAAAATACTTTAAGCAATGCCCGACAGTTTGTACAGGGAATCAGCTGTGGCTCTTATTCTTGATCAATATATTTTCAAGAGGAAAATTTTAACCTCAAATATCAATAAGAAAACATATTCCTGAAATTAGTTTTAGGTTTTCCTTTCATCTGTGCAAAAGTCAACATTTTTAGATGAGTTTAGTTTCAGATAAAGAGTTTGGGACCCTATAGGATTTAGGTCTTGTCCCATAAACTTTATATTGTACATTCTTAGTAGAATGTCACATCAAACATCACAATAAAGTGTGTACATAACTGTACAGTTTGAAAAACATTAAGATTATGGCCTATAAAGATGAATAAGAATGTACAATGGTCTAATCCTATCCTGTCTTTTTAGACTGACACTATAAAACCTTAATTTCTATGCTTAAGAATCTACACTGGTGATTAAAACAATCTATAATCACTTATTCTACAGACTGTAGTTTTAAGGTTAGAACTCTGGATTTGATTTACCAGTAGTTTGATTACTAATTAACTAAAAAAATAGAGGCAAAATTGAGATGCTACAATCAGCAGAAGAAACAGATCATTTGGAAAGATTACGGAAAAGACAATGTGTATACTAGCTTCAGCAAAGGCCAGGAAACATGAGCACTAGAAAATTGAACAACTTATATGTATACCTTATGTGTGTGTGGCAGGACCTATAAAATATCTTAATGGTAAGGGCTGGATGTTTACTTTCAAAAACTAGACCAGAAGAAAGCATTATATCACAGCTCAATATAACAAAGATAGATTAGGATTGCATTCATCCTCATCAACCACAAAAAAACACTGACTATTCAGTAACCACTATATATGATACTGTTAAGGCGAGACAGTGAACGCGTGCGAGTAGTCACGTGGTGTCGGGTTTTTTTCCGCATTGTAGTATATTTTTCACATGTCCTTTCGAAAAAGAAAAACATTTTCGTTTTCTCGTGAGACTTGCTTTGGTTTTGTTAACTTGTGAAAGGTTTCGTTCTTTGTCGAAGTAAAAGAGGAGAATCGTAATAGTTTTTCGTGTGTTTGGATGTTCTTTGGAACATTTTGGCGACCCTGCCAGGACACTGCAGTGGAGCAATTTTCATGGATTTGGTTTAATCGATCGAGATCATTGCGGAGTATTGACTATTGTATTTGTTTGCCGACATTTTCAACTTTGGATCGAGTTTGCAAGGGAATAACTTGGAGTCGTTGGATCGCAGTTTACTTATTGTTTCGAGACATTTTTCAATGCAGGAACTGCTCGATACTTGAATTCGAATTTATTACTGTGCCAATAGTTTTGTGTGGTTTTCGTTGCCTTTGGTTGAATTGATGTAACAAGTACTTGTTTGTTTTCGCAAGGATTATTTTATCATCGACATCGTGGCGTGCTAGACTTGTGTGGATTTTTCGTCGCCTTCGTTTGAATTGTGGTTTTACAAGTTGTTTATTTACATAAGGATTATTGTGGAATTCGAGACTTGTAGGGATTTCACCGCTCTCTGCTGAATCGTGAGTACAATATTTAAAGACTGATTAACCTTTGAGTGCTAAAGATTATTTTTGCAAATGCCTAATTATTGAAGTGACACTGAAATGCTTGAATGAAAAACTCAG
>JAOBAT010006570.1:0-33005 GCA_026413305.1 Hydrozoanthus tunicans
AATTTGTTATAATGTACACTTCGAATTTTCTTAGCAAATGCTTTATCAGACGAAAATCATTGCTCCAACCATAATAACTTCAATTAATAGTAAATAATTCAAGCTCATGAAAGCAGTTTCGAACCGTCTGCTACTTGTTATATTAGTTATTTTCTATATTGTTATTGTTATAGTTTCGAAACCCTTTGTAATTTTTTTTTTAAAGTTTGATTGTGATTAGAAATATACATATAATGTAATCAGCCCAAATGCCTTTCAATCAATGTTGTAAAAATACATAAATGTCAATAAAGCAAACACTTCACTTCACTTCACTTCACTACTACTACTACTACTACTACAACTACTATTACTACTATTACTACTACTACCAATATACTGCTATTACTACTACTACTACTAATATAGTACTACTGCTACTATTACTACTACAACTACTACTACTACAACTACTACTACTACTACTACTATTACTATTACTACTACTACTACTACTACTACTACTACTACTACTACTACTGTTATTATTACTACTTCTACTACTACTAGTACTACTACTACTACTGCTGCTGCTGCTGCTGCTACTGTTCATATAATCTCACAAACATTAGAGGTGTTAACACAAATTCTCATTATTGTAAAATATTGACCAGTTAGACAGCAGAAAATTGTAATTGCTTTATAAGTTAGTTTAATCTCTGAAGTATTTTGGTTTTTGTGTAGTACACGCATGAACGTGTCGATGGTTACAACATATCATGCCGCTTTAACCAATATTTTGCTGTATTTAATGTTACAGTGGCGTGTTTTTTTTTCTCGTAATAAACATACAGGTTTAATATATAAGCTCTATGGTCTTTATTTAGCTTTATGACCTAATTTAAAGGCGCCAGATTAGGTCGAAATTTGACTAATTGCTGAAAAGGCTATCCTTGTTTATTTAAGAGCGTGGAAGATCTAGAAAACACTTGACAGAGACGACATTCTTCTATCTAAACAAATAAAGTTGTTCTTTCACTGCATGATATGATAGTTCTTCCTTTTTACAGGTTTTTTTCTTTGTTTTTTTCTTAGACACTTCATCAACTTGAAACTTGTGTTCTTCTTGACCAAAATAAATTAGGATTGTGCGAGAAAATACAAGTTATAGCACATATTTTTTAGCTCTTTCAGTTTCAAAACGTGATATTTGTTAATATCAGAAGGTAATACAGTATTACAGTCAATACACAGGCGTTTAAGTGTTGGTATAAAAAAAGTTTGTGTGTTTGGTGTTGTTGTTTATTTGGTGGTGGCTTTTGCCCCGGCCGCTACAGTGCAAAACTGAGTGCATACCAATTATATTTGCCAAATTTCTTTCAGCGTACAAACCGTTTTAAAAAAAAAATTCACATGACATTTTCAGTCTCAAAGTATATGCTGTTAGTAAGTTATCTCGAAATGATCCTTATTAAATTTCTCATTAGTCTAGCTTTGTACTAATACTATAATTCGTTCGCCAAACACTTAAAACTGAAACATGCAAAAACAGCGCGTTCAACTGTTTACGAACTGCTTAGAACCTAGCTTTCAAAAGATCTTGTTCGACTTTAGGCAAAAAAAGAGTTGTTCAATTCCCTTATTAAGAATCCGCAAACTATATTAAATTAACATCAGCAATCCTTGTATTTTTCTGAGGTTTTCAGCACCTAATATTATTCAATTATAGTGCGAAATGACTTTTGACTAATAAGATAGAATTAAAATTCCCCTGCGTATCAATGTTAGAAATGAAAAGTTAAGAAAAAAAGTCTAAATTGTCGTTCATTTCATGTCCCAATATACCTGTTCCTTTTTCATGTAAAAGAGTTGACTAAACCTGAAAGTATATATGTTTGTTTCATTCCCTTTATTCTCTCCTGGTCGCACAAGCAAGCGTAATTGTATAATCTATTTCTTTACGACAGTTATGCGTTCAAAAAAGGGTGTAGCCTTGTATTGACATTGTAACAGTATATTCAATAATAAGTGCTTGTATTATGTCTAATGACTGCCTTTTTCTAAACTTTGATGTCAAAGACTAATTTGTAAAATTAATCAAAAGCATAGATATTGGAACGATTCTTAATTGTCACGTCTTTCCTTTGCGCATGCAATCCTTTTGCAGGACAGAAAACTATGTCTTGTATGAAAGTGCCGGAAAGTTTAAATGTAATATAGTATTGTAATCATGAACCCTCAAAAGATTAAGTAACTTAATTATAAACTGGGATTTCTGAGTAGTAAGTCAATAATATATGGAACGTTAACACAGACTCTTGACACAGAGGCAGAGAAACGTTGATTGGATGATAAATACTTGCCTTATAATTCTTCCTACCATATTGGCTTCAGCTGTATTTACATTGCAGTATATAGTGCAACTGTAACAAAATTATGTTGTACAAAAGACAATGTAAATATTTTCAAAATCATTTTAAGGTTTGTGTTTCGTTCATATCTGGTTTGTTGTATATAGTCCAAGAATGCTGTCATGTCTTATGCCCCAACAAAAAAGATTTATGTAGCTTAACTTATTAAACAATTAACTAATTAATCAAGCATTCTACGAATTTGCTCTAGTTTTCACATGAGCCATCTGCCGAACTGTCGACTCTAGCTTCATTCCCTTCGAGTAATTAGAGGGTTAAAACACAATCCCGATTTCGCGATGTCATAATTTACTAATACAGCAACAACAAAGTTCTGTGCTTTTAGAAACTAATGCGCTTTTCCACGTGTTATTTAAGGTTTTGATGACTCGAATTACATGTTAGAGCTCGCTTTACAAACGGATTTCAGTTTGACACAACAGTTTCGTCTTGGTTTCCCTACATCAAGGGCAGCTGTGTAGAAGGCACTAAACATAATGTTTTGAAGAAGTTTTGAAAAATGTTTTGCTTATGACGGGGTTTTCTCTGTTTTGTATATGTACGGGACTTTATTAGTGCGTTTCAGGAGTGGCACATGTTAGGGAAACCCTAGATGACTTCATGATAAAGACTCCACCATTCTCGAATTTTCTCTTCTTTTGGGAGGGGGGGGGGGGGTGAGGGTGGGTGGTTATTGCTGCTAATAAATTAGACCACAGTTTCTCAAACATTCTAACTGCTTTATAACAACATAACAGTGGTATTTTTCGGCTATTGCTTTGGTTTTTCATACGATTTGTGCAAAAGAAATTTTTGAGGAGAGAAACATTGCCATTTTTCAGAAGCAGTTTTAAAAACTTGCCCTTACTTTTGCTTAGCTTGGCTTCATGCATGCCCAAGCTTGCATGATGCCATGTGAAATTACGTTTTTTGAATACCCGGCGAAATTGTGTAACGGGTTTTTCGCGAAGTATTGAAAAACAAATTAGGTTTACTTGAAGTTGTCATAAGTGATCGACGGTAAAAACAACTTTCTTGGTCATAACGGAATACTAGTGTAAACACACGTTAGCTGAAACGATGAATATTTATACTATGCAGACACATGTCAAAAAAATTTCAGATGTGCTTATAACTTATGATCTGGAAAAATATTCGATAATGTTTTTACGAATATGCTATTGGTTTGGAATAGACTAAATACCTGTTTACGAGAAAGGAACCGTTTCCGCCAATGCGCGCAACGTAGGTTTGACTTGCCGTTTGGTTCTACTGCTAAACAATAGTTGCCAATGACTGAATCGAGCTCAAATATGGTTGTATCCACCTTTAAAAAACATTTCGAGATGCACGCGATATTAATGGGCAGGCGGTCAACACGCGAGACAGTTGGGCTGCTTGCAATGGCTCTAATTCACTTCGGTCACGTCTTTTGCCTTGGGAGTAAGTTATTGGTCAAATTATACCACGTGACCACGACTGACCGTGACGTCGGTTTTCTTATTTCTAGAAAATGTCTTAACGAACATGATTCAGCAATGCTGTAGCCTTTGTTTGTGAGGAACAAAAAAAACCCCGATGCTCAGAAATCACGAATTTTGTTATGGTATAGACAGCTTTTTTCTACTTTGACACAAAATAGCAATTTTAAAGCTTTTATCAGCGAGCGAGATACTGGCGTTATGGCTGAATGCTAATACTCACTAATTCTTTCCGTTGCGGGCTTAGCCGGATCTCAACAAATATTTAAATTCGGAAAGCAGAATTCCTATTCGGGGTAGTCTTGATCATACAAACGTTGTCCAGAAGGAACTTGTACTTATTTTCAAAAACTATTTATCAAAACTAGCGCATACAGTCATTAATATTTAAAGACACAGGGATCGTTCAAACTCATTTAAGTTTTATCAGTCCTAAAAGAACATGTTTGTGTCCGATACAGGTTTTTGAACTTGCGATAAGGCCAAGGTCATATTCGAATGTCACGTTCATGTCAATTCGATGAACTGCTCCCATCTTTTAATGTGAGTCCTTAATTAGAACGCTGATGGAAGCCGGGAAGAAGTTGACTTCAATGTCGACTTCGGTGATATAGCACAGTTCCCTTCATATATAAACTTGCTGTAAAAACCGTAGCTACGTTCTTCACTCAGAGACGTAATATAGCCATCTTATTCTAATAAAGGATTTCTTGATCATTTTCATCCCTCTTTGCTTTCCTTTCTATTTAGATAAATGCATACACTAAATCGAATTGAATACTAACTTGTCTTTTAGTCTGAATTTTAAAAAATTCTAAAACTTGTAGTATCGATCAGTTATAAAAACTGAAACAAGGGCAATGTTCTAATATTGTAATGCTTGTGTATAATACTTTCACAACCCCGCCTATGGACTAGTTATATAGCTATATGCGGGTGCGTGATACTGCCGTAATTCATTTTTTCTTGATTAAAATAAAATTGAAATTGCTGAAATTGAGCTGCTGTTCGTGTATGCGTGTATCTGTCAGTCCCTTTCGTTCTGCATATTCATTTCGTTGTCACTCTTCCCGCCACTTTACACATCATATTTTAACGCATCACTCATGCAATTAGTTGACCTGACTGAACAACAAATCCGCCAACAACTTACATCTATATTACATCAAAGTTTGTTGTTTTTGAAAAAAGAGCAGAGAATATGGCTATATTTAGATGATTACATGAAAAGAAACAGCCGATTTTTAGGCAGTTATTGACGCCCATATGAAAATAAGAACTTGAGTAAAACCGATTACTGTCTATGCCTGGTTTGTTGACAACAAGCAAAACTGGTAGCTGAAACAAGATTTAGGCCGCTAATACAACTTGAACTTGAGAAAGGTTATCGCCGTTAACAGCTAAGGTTGTGTTTTTCATTTTAAACTGACGAAAAAAGATCTGCTAAAGGCCGCGCGTAACCCGTTGACATGGCAGTTGATGTTACAAAATTAGAGATTAGAGCGTTCGTACCGACTGTTGTCTTTAGTGAAGAACTAAGAATCTTAAGACGCTTTTCTTACATCCTTACACCGGTTGTTTGTTCAGTAGTCTACGGCTATACTATTCTAACGTAACTAACCTCAATTACAAGCAACGGGCATGATTACCTTTTAAAGCTCTACAGCAGCTCGCCAACTGGAATATTTGAGCTCTTTTAAAAAGCGGATTCCCTCTTTACATTACCTTACAGGCTAATGAAGGAGAATGATGAATAGTGTCAGTTACTTAAATGCCTTGTAATTTTCAAAAGTATTCTCATCTGGATAATAAAATTAACAGCTTTTGAGTGTTTTGCTCTGTCTTTGACAGGATGGGTATGTATTGATTTACAAAACTGTTTCATGAAATTGCAAGAAACCTATACGTGGTTCATTCATTTCACAACACTTCCGTTGAGCTATTCATAAACCCTCAAGTTATTTTTATATTTGACCTATTAAATTACCTTATCACGAAACTGTTTTATAGTATATCGAAAGGATAATACCCAAGTAACCGGACAACGGAACAGAGGATAAACAGGGTTTATCAATATTTGTAAACATCGTCTAAGCAGGTATAAAGTAACATTACATTCTTTTTCACGAACGTCTAACTAGTTTGGGTCGAGGCAGAATGCTTTAAAGTATTTTGAGGATTCAGCCTCAACGACTCTTAAAATGTTCAAACATGATTGTTACTGTTAATATTGGTTGAGCAGTTGTTACTCAGTTCCATTTGTACAAACCAACCGGAAAAACAAATATGCTTCACTGAATTGGCCGCTACAACCAAGAAAAAAATATTAATCAAAAAGATCTAAAAAAAATTTGTATGTGCACGATGTTGCAATGAATTTTGTGGACTTTTCATAAATGCACTCCGAAATATTTGTTATGTCTACTTGATAAAAATGTACATCGTGATATTTAACTGAATGCCGTGTGTAGCTTGCATGTAGTCATTCTCGATCTTCGAAATGCAGAGCAATGTTCTGTTGACCGCAAGAACAGAAAAATATTTACCGGAATATTTTGTTTTTCTTTTTTGGTTAGGGTATATTATAACCTCACCGAGTTTTCGGATATATTGGTTCAGGAAAACTTTGGTATAGTCTTTCAGCATAAAATTAGGGCGTGTTCACAGTAGAGACGCGAGAAAAGGAAAACTACGCAAACCTTGCTCCTATTTTCCCCTTGCTTCACAAATTTCCAAGCCAAGTGAATATCCTTGTGCTTGTGTTTGCGTCTCTAGTGTGAACACGACTTGATAAAGCGCTTATGAGCTCATCTTATATGATGATTCTGCTTTAACACAAGACCTTAATGAGCTGGCTGTGACCAGGCCCCAACTTGCAAACTTCAAGTTCTAAATTTGGTCATATATACCCCCTGTTACAACTATGTTTTTCGTTCCTTGGGTAAAGATTAAAAATACTTGGGGTTTTTTCGATCGAAAATAAAGGAAAACTAAGAAAAAGAGGGTCGCTAAGATTTTACGTTGCTAGGTATGTATCGGAAACACATGCATGCAGGTATTCAGAGTTATACATAGCCTGTATGCCGGCTCTACAATATTGATTACATCAGCTTACTGATAGTCATAGATGCCGCAAATTGACAGAATAGAAATTTCTTTACTTCATTGCACAGTTTTGATTCATTGTTGTTGACAGACAAATTGACAAATTATAAACATACAAAAGAGCACGACTTATTGGCTTGCACGTTCATCCTATGTTTCCCAGTTGAAAGAAAAGTCGGGTTGCGTACTAGTCTTTCCGAATACAGTGATGATATCAGAAAACGAAACACAGGACGAAGAAACCAAAACGAATGAATATTAAGTTAGAAAAAAAACACTGATTAACATAAATGAAAATCTTCTTTAAAATAAATGTGCCACACTGGAGATATAGTTACATTGCCTAATGTTCTTTTGGATTTTGCAAGATAAACAAATGTAAATGTGTTAAAATAAATGATAAAAAGTCAAGAATATTTACGAAATGGAATAAAATATTCCTACTCAACTGATCAATTTCCGTGAATATCACTTCAATGATCATTTTGGTATCAAGTACGAAGTCACAACTGACTAATTAATCGTGAAAAGGTAGAATCATTTTGCTCAAGCAGCGCTTGTGGTGAATCATACTCAATTACTGTCCCATCACTCAGGACCAGTACACGATCACTGTCCATAATGGTGTCTAATCTGTGAGCGATAGTCAACACCGTACAATCGCTGAAGTTCTTTCTGATTGTCTCTTGAATCTTGCGGTCCGTTTCAAAGTCCACATTTGCTGTAGCTTCATCTATCACAATGATTTGGTTCTTTTGTGAGAGAGCACGTGCCAGGCAGACAAGTTGTCTCTCTCCTACACTCAAGTTTGATCCGAATTCATTTAAACAAAATTTCAGTTGGTTTGGCAAGGACTTGATCTTTTCTTTTAACTAGAAAAAGAAAACAAAAAGCGTTGTTAGATTTTCCAGATTTTAAACACCAATACTAAATCATTGTCCAACCAGCAACATGTAACTGGTACAAAGGTTTGAGCTTGGTACCGAGCAGGGTTGACTTGATATCGAGGAAAATTGTTGCCTAAACAAGTTAAAATTAAATATAGAATTGAAATGTGGTCTAACAAACGTTGTTTTGGTAAATTCTCCCAATTAGGGCTCATACTTTCAATATAACCAGCTTAGGAAATTTTTGCTTTTCATCTTCAAAGATTCATGTTCCTTGATCAGCTCCAGTTTTCTCATCACAAAACGACTGATTTTGTATAAGTTATGTCAGGAGAAGTAAGATGCTGATAGACTGGCTGGTACAGAAAGGGTCGATGGAGTAAAAGAACACGATTTAACAAAAAAAACGACACTAACTTACTTTTGGAAGCTAATAAAGGTAATAATCAGAAAATTTACTAGGGCATTTTACCTACAAATTGAATGTAAAGTATATGTAAATCCAAAGTAACTGAAAATTACCTGGATTTTTTTTGGAAGCTAACTTATGATTACCTGTAAATTTACCGAGATGAACAGGTAAATTGTCTGCAAATTTGATTTTAAACACTGTAAACTACTTGTATATTTTAATTGCAAACTCTGCAAAGTAGCTCTAAATTTATCTGAAAATTGAACTAACCCCATAGATTAGCTGGAAATTTATTGAACTGACCCTGTAAATTATTTGTAGATTTGTTGAGCTGACCCTGTATCTAAATTAACAATAAAATTATTGAACTGATCCTGTAAATTGACTGCAAACTTAAAGAGCTGACACTGTAATTCAGCGGTAAGTTTGTTGAGCTGATCCTATATCTGAATTTACTATAAAATTATTGAATCCAATCAATAAATTATCTGCAAATTTAACGTGCTGTTCCTATAAATTAGCTGTAAATTTATTGAACTGACCCTGTTAAAATAGCTGTAAATTTAACGAGCTGTTTCTGTAAATTAGCTGAAACTTTATTGAACTGACCTTCTAAATTAGCTGTAAATTCGATGGGAAACCTTGTAAATGGACTGTAAATTTAACAAACTGACCGAGTAAATTGGCTTTAAGTTTCCCGAGCTAGCCCTGATCTTGTAAAATAGTTGTACGCTGGACAGCTGTAAATCGGCTGTTGACTTAACGAGCTGAACCTGTAAGTTGTAATTTCGATGGCAAACCCAAATGCCAAAAGGGGAAGTTACCCTTATGGTTATGGCAGATTTTTGCAAGGCATTTGACTTTATTTGTTTCAGAACTACCTTGCTAAAGCTCCAAAATTAGGGATTACCCAGCCCTCTCTGAAATGGCTTCTAAGTTACTTATACGACCACCATCAATTCGTACAGATCTTTAACCTGTACGTCTCGGACTTAAAAGACGTCGTCGTCTATGACCAAAATTGTCCTTGAACTGATTGGTCAAAATCATACCGCCAACTATTACATCTAAATGAGTAAAAATTGGACCAATGCATGATATAGTTTGGGATTGCTTACTAGGGAGCAAAGCCAAAGGGTGGAGTTGGGTTGGGGTCAAGGGACGGGGTACGGGTTCGAGTACGGAATACAGTAAGTTATCCAATATTGTATCAAAGAATTGCGAACATAGAACTAAACTTAGCAACTAACCTCGACTCTTTCTAGGACTTGCCACAAGCTCATATCGCTCAATAAGTCCAATGGATCGAGGTTTTTTCTAAGCTCTCCGCTAAACAGGAAGGGATCCTGTGGAATCACAGATATTGCTGCCCTTAAGCATTTGAGGTTGAGCTGAGAAACGTCTTGACCGTCTACACAAATCTTGCCTTGAGGTTCAGGCATACGGAACAGGGCGGCTAAGAGAGACGATTTACCTGCCCCAGTTTGACCCACAATTCCAACCTGCAAGTAATTAGAGCATTCTAGTCCAGGCAGCATGCTATCGACTTTCATATTTTCTCTTACTTTTGGCCCAAGCTTGAGACTTTTGCCAAAACCACACAACTACCAGTTCTTCCAACTACCTTTAACTGAAAACCAATGACAATTAGTACCACTAAATACCACCAATAACTGTTTGAGCTTTGGCTTGCTGTTAACCCTAGAAAAGACATTAGCGGGGAAGGATGGGTCATTTGATCCCCCCCCCCCTCCCTTGATTTTGGGGGGATAAAAAGCGTGTTATTTAACGGATTGCAACAAGTTTCCGCACAACTATTATTTTACTAATAACACATCTTTTGAGCTTATCTAGATGACGTCATTAGCTATTGGAGGATCACAAAACTCGCCGCCTGCTTTTAAAGTTGTTGCTCAGTGTAAAAAAAAACTGGAACTTGATTGATTTCTCTCTATGTTACAAATTCATGTTTGTACATTTCCTCCAGTATATTTGTATATGTTCAGAAATATCTTTTTAAAAGTATATATAAAAGAGAAACAACTTTGGCTGATGGTCGCCATTAGGGATTTTTAAATAAAGTTACCATGGCAACATGACATGATAAATTTTATTGATCACCAGATGAGACCTTAGATCGTGTGCAACTTCCTTGCCAAGTGAAACGTAATTATTCCTAACAGCCCCCCCCCCCCTCCCCAAGACCTACGTACCCCAAAACGCCTAGCAAGATAACGTGGCAGGTTAAACAAGTTTAAACTTTACCGCTCAACCCCACCTTTTGCTTGGCATTAATTCTGATGTCAACATTTCTCACGGCCTTTGATCCACCTTCGTAATAAACCAGTGACACGTTCTCAAACGTGATTTGTCCTCTTTCTGGCCAATCAGGTGCTGGTAAGGCTTCAATTTGGTAACCAGGCTCCGCAGGAAGCTCGCCGTACTGAAACACTCGTTCAACCGAAGTCATAAGTGTTTCAAACTGCACACTGTTATGAACCGCAACGTAAATTATCTGCGTGAGGTTCACTGCCGAGTAGAGAGCAAGGCCTGTCAAACCTGCGTCTGCTGAAGTCGTGATCGCAGCCACCAAGGCAGCCGCAAGGAACGTGGCAGTAAGAAGCTCGGCTCGAAGTCCTAGCCATTCTCCTCCTGCGATATAAGTGAACCAAGCTCGAGTGTGGGCGTCTTGAAATCTGTTTAAAGTAATTGTAATTTGTTCTTACATTGCAATAGAGGAACTACTTACCTAGGCAGGTATGCACTTAATCAAATGGTATTGGCTTCTCAACAAAATTATCTGACTGCGATGTGCACTCGCCATTAAAAGCGTTTGCTTGAGCGTGTTATCTATCACTTCTGTATTCTACAACGAACAAACCAACAAATTTGCCTGGCGGGGAGGTAGTCTCTATACTGATGTAGAAGTTATAACCGTCGTAATTTTATAGGGATTAAAATAGTCATTCCGGTTTTTTTATGGAAAGGAAAACCTGTGTTAAACGAAGAGCCTGGTATTTTTAAGGGTTGATAAAAGCGGAATTATTGCACTGCTTGCAGTCCCGTGTTTTAGCAAACGTGCATACTGACAAGAAGTTAAGGCAAAAGTCCTTCGGCGAACGTCCTACTACGCTCGCGCCATTAGCTACTGCATATCACGTTTACGAAGGGACTTAGTGCTAACCAGTAGCTATTCATAAAAAATGAAAATTTTCAATTGATATTTTTGGGAAATTTTCGAACCGAGAGGTATTTATTAGAAGCGGAAAATTTTCAGGCCTTGGTATTTTTTTAGAGTATTTTGGGGACTTTACGACGGTCATCCCTACCCTTTCTTTAAACCCCGGAGCACCCCCCCCCCGGCCAGATTTGCCCTCTAAACCATAACTGTTATTGCTTTAAAACAAGTGGACAAAACGAGCGAAATTTTGTTAGTACTTACCTGTAAAATGCAGTTAAGAACCTGCTTTCTGCCCCCATGCACTGAATAGTTGTCAAACCGCGTAGAGTATCGCTAAAATGCGAATAAATAGGGCTGCGGCTTGCTGCCTCCAGACGCTTCACTTGACGAGAAGTTCGCACGTAATATGTAGCAAGATAGAGAAACACTACCAGCAGTGGAGCCGCAGCCACTAGTGCCCAGTACTGTAGCACGGCAACTATCAACACACTACCGAGACAATTCAAAGACGAAAAGAAAAACTTGAAGCCCACTGTTGGTAGCTCAAGATCAGAATATCCTAAATCCTTTAAGAACCTGTGTGGTAGGGGAAAAATTCATATTAGGTTAGTGCCAAGGTTATCTTTAAATTATGAGGCCAAAATATGCAAATACTCATATTCCGAGGCCAAAAATTTGCAAATATTCATATTCCGAGGCCAAAAGTTTGTGAATACCCATAACCCAATACTCCGCTTCATCTCCCGATTCATTGGCCAATTTGTGCCAAACCAGGTAACAAAGTTCGATCTATGTTTTCATTTTTTAAACCTCACAGAGTCAAACTTGAACTTCATAAGTTTTTTCTGTGGAAAATTGAAACATAACCGTATACCTTTTCTTAGAGAATAAACTTTTGCTTGAATTTTGGTGTAACCCAGAATTAAAGTTAACTAATTTTAGAGCAACTCAGCCCACGTTAACACTTCGGATTGACTTTTGTTGAAACTGACAGTTTTAATTAAATGATTATGAGCCTCTAAGAGCTGCAGAGAGAAGGAATTACTCTACCGCTGTCCTCAAGGTCCGGAACTCAGGTTTATCGCTGACCAAATAATGGAGCCGGCAATGTTATGTATAAGAAGTAACACACTTTCCTTTGCATCTTTGCTCGCTATTATTTTATGTCCGTTAGTTTATCTAACTCTTATCGTTTGTGTGTTAAGGAACATTTGACTAATTACATTGTTTGCTTCTTTGTTGCGTATCGTTAAAGTCCCTATCAAGCTTATTATTTTTTTTTTTGGATTAAAACTGTTGTCAACTGTGAACTCAAAATTCGAATAACTAAAGAAAATTTCTACGTCTAAGTATGCTTTTTAATCAAAAAAAGATTGGAATGTAAATTTGTACCGAGTAGGCCGGGGACTGGTAACCTGTGACGCAGCAGCAGCGAGTTATATGGTTTTTGTTTAAAAAATTTCATAAATTTCTGTTAAAAAATATCATAAAATTTTTATTCAAACAATTTCAATGGAATAGTTATAACAAGTGACTAATGTAGCCAGAAATGAATTTTTTGAGGTAAAAGGGATTGTCTCTGCTTCACGCCTCGTGCTACGTCATCATTTGCACGCTTTAAGTCTAAAAAATGTAACAGGAACGGCTAGAAAAGGTTTTATTTTCAAAAATTATAATTATCAAAGGGTTCTACTTTTCATCTGGAACTTAAAAAACAAACCTGCAATAGAGACCTTAAGACTAAGTTAACTGATCATCATTCGAGAAGTCTTGTTTCTTCAAGGGAAAAATTTGATTCCTAAGAATAACTTCGATTACAGTAACTAACGTAAAGAAGGAGGACTCGAAACTAATTTGCTTTTCAAATATATTACCTGTTTTGTATGCGCCCAACTGGATTGGTGTCAAAGAACAACACTGGAGTGTGTAAGAGCGCCTTAACCAAGTTGTCATGGAGACGCTCGTTGGAGTTAAGGTAGCTTTGATAGTGAGTTATACATGTCAAAATACACAGCACCACGTATGAGACAGTTAAAGAAGCGAAGATGAAGATATTTGATTGGTTTCTTTGCTCATTATTAGGCATGTCAGTCCAACGAGCCAGCCACCATTCACTAAACTTGAGTATCACTGAAATTGGAAAGGTACAATAGATTAGAAATTATATACTCTCAGGAACAGATCAACAGCCCCTGCGAGGAGGGAGCAAGGGTTACTCTGTTAATGTTAGAGTATAGGTATGCCACCTTATAGGCTCAAAACCCCGACCCTATCCTAGACCTGTGAAAATATAGAATGATATCTTACCCCACACCTAGCCCAATAAGAATACCCTACCCCAGACCTACCTGACGAAGCTTTCTAGTGTTAGTACTATCATAAAACTTTCTTCTTGAGTCAAATGGTATGGTTTTGTTAATGTTCTCGTAACAGAAGAAACTGTCGCCTATCCCAGACAATAACCTTATCCATCACTAGTTGGATACCCTGACCTATGACTAATTAGATACCCTAACCTAGCACTAATTAGATACCCTAATCATCACTAATTACATCCCTAACCCATCACTTATTAGATCTCTTACCCAACATTAATTAGATCCCCTTACCCGACACTAATTAGATCCCCTAACCCAATACTTATTACATCCCTAACCCATTACTAATTAGATCCCCTAACCCAACACTATTTACATCCCTAACCATCACTAAACAGATCCCCTAGCCCATCACAAATTGGATCCCTTTACACACCTTATTATATGGCAGACCTCTGGATATCATGATAATCTATCAAAGACAGTGAGAGTTCGAACAACATACTCGATAGGGCGGCACGTACCCGTATGCCTCATATCAGGGGATTCCCTCCTCGAGATCAGTAGCTAGTGTTTTTTTTTTTGCCTAAAACGTAAGTTTTGTTCATTGTTCTTTGTTTTTGAACAGTTATTCAAGGTTCCATTAAATGCAGATAAGCATAACAAGAAATATTTAGTGTACGAAACCATTATGAATGCTATCTTATTCATTAGGAATTTCAAAACTTCAAAAACATAAACCAAAACCAATAAAAAATTGCAAAAGAATATAATCAATTACCGTGTAACCAAGGTTTGACTCATACCTTGAGAAGCTAGAAAGACTATTGACGTAAACATTAATGTGAAAATTGAGTTTCCAGTTCTGAAATATCTGCAGTAGGTATTCAGGGCTACAGTCCCTGTTTGACATGTCTCCTCCGCTCTTTCAAGTCCTTTGGATGCTCTTCCAAAATCAGATGCAAGATTGGAACTGTATTCTTCTGAAGCACTTAATTTGATCTCTACTGGAGAACCAGTATAAGGTTTTATGACAGTTGATAAATCGACGCCCACGTTTTGAATCTCCTCAAAGCTTCCTTCCGATATCTTTCTTCCATCTTTAAGGAGGATGATGCGATCAATACTCCGGAGGTAGCTGAGATGATGCGTTACAAGAACAACTAAACGAGATTTCAACAAACCTCTGATACAATGCTTAAACAACAGTTTTCCAGCCTCGATGTCCAGTGCACTGAATGGATCATCTAGTAGGTAGATATCAGCATTAAAGTAAACTACACGGGCTAAACTAACACGTGCTTTCTGACCTCCACTTAAAATTGTCCCACGCTCTCCAACTAAAGTAGTGTCTCTACTTGGAAACGTGCTTAAATCAGCTGTCAGTTGACACGCCTCAATCGTGTCTTTGTATCGACTCTCATCGTAAGCTAAACCAAACAGGATGTTCTCCCGAATAGTTCCAGTAAATATCCAAGGAATCTGCGAAGCGAAGACAACTTTTCCATGCTTAAAAATGTTGCCATTTGCAACTTTTGTTTCTCCCAAAATTGTTCTTAATAATGATGATTTGCCTGATCCAACTGGACCGGTAACGGCCAATACTTCACCATTGGAATTTGAAAGATTCATGCTGAAATTAGCGAGGCATGGATTTGCACACACGTTATTCCAATAGCAAGTAACATTTTGCAGGCTGAGAAAAGGGTTACGGTCCTTCAAAGCCTCTTTGCGTTTGTTTCTGAAGCTCAACAATATACAAGAGCCAATGTCATTGCTTTTGGCTCTAGTTATGTTTCCAAAACTCTTTTTAAAAGTAATACAATTCTCTACATCGCACAGCAGCGGTCTTTTCACCTCTTTTCTTTCGTACCTGCTTGAAATAAAACACTCAGATGTTTCTTTATAAACAAACGTTTGCCCTTTTTCTTGGTGTGTAAGAAACGTCTGAATTTTTGTTAATGAAGCAATTCCTTGTAAAGTGTAAGACATCTGGAATCCGAAATGTCCACAGAGTGAGTACTTGATATTGCTGTATAACACCATTGTGGTAAACACGTTCTGTGCTGTCAAGAGCTCGCCTTGCGCTACGAGGCCCGTGTACAAGATAAAACTTAGTAAAACCATGGACAGAAAATAAATAAGGATTATCAGTGCTTGCAAAACGGATAACCAATGTATTGCTTTCATTTCTTTCCTAAAATAGAAACAAGAGAAAGGTTGCTGAGTAATACTTCAAACTCTTTTTCTTCATTGTAATTTTAAATTGTAATTACTGGGAGTATGCTGATTTCTTATTTTACGGCATTTCGGTTTAGGCTTCACAGCAGTATTATAGAATACCAGTTCTGATTTCAACTATCTTTTTTAATAGTTTAGGACAACGTCAATAACTTATAGAACTATACTTCCTTAGTTAGTAGAATAATCATGCAGTGTTCTCACTTATATGAACATTTGAGACAACTGCCAGTTATTCTATAAAGTTATCAGTTTCAAAAATAAGTTGGAATTTATCAAATAAATTAACACCTTACTTGTTCTTTTCATGTCACCAATATGAACAACTACGACACAAACATAATCACAATTTGCAATAATGTAGTTACCAGTCCTTTATGCATGTATGCGCTAGCGTGTTTTTTATTTTCTTGTGCTTATTTCACAAGTATGAACCAGGCTTTATTTTCTAGTGTAATTGCGGCTAGGAAAACTTTATATGTACATGGACTCGTGTGTACCTACTTTCTAAGGTTTTTGATCATTTGAGCTAAGGGCAGCTCCCATGCGCACATCTTGACTGTGCGAATACCGGTAAAAATCTCACTTGTCAGTCGCACTCGTCGATCAGTAAGTGAAGAAACCTTGAACTGCATGTAGCCGAGAAGTTTACCTTTGAGTGATAAAGAAGACATGTTTTTGTTGCACTTTTTAAAAGTTCTGCCTGATAGGATTGTTAATTACAAACAAAAACAACAAATATATTGCGTAGGAATTTCTAATTTATAACTCGTGGTTATTTTAAACTGAGGAAATTTTTACCGCCTTCATTCTCCACAAGTTTTAACCTAAGGCACCATTGTTCTTATATATATAGTCTCCCGCGTTCTAAAACTAATAGATTTAATAGATTTAACTGTCTTATGTAACCAGACTAATAAGATTTAATGTTTTTCATAAGTACTTGTGCTTCGAGATTTTAGCTGTAAGATTCTCTTGTTATCTAAATTCTAGTTTTACAACTTTCAACTGTTATGGTATACATCCTGTTAGAATCTAAGTTCCCTTACATAGGGGACATTACATGGTCGCGCGGGGCACGAATTTTGTCTTCGAGTTCTGAAAGTATTTATTTACTTTTCAGTATATGTATCGGTAATTACCCTCTCAGAGGCACAAATATCTAAAACAATATAAACCGATTAATACCACTTTAATGGTCTTAACCGGTTCAGTACTTAGCAGCTAAAGTAGTTTAGACTTGGAACTCCATACCTACAACTTTTAGATCTAAACGTCTTTTGCTGCCTTTGAATCAAAAGTCTCGTCTGTTGTAAATAGAGCTTGTAGATTTTGCTAACATTTATATTTCATATATTTATCTGTTACTTATTTCAATTTTTATTATGTGTGTTATTACATAGAGAATTGTGCAACTGAAACATACGGAACACTAAACAGCATACATGATATTAACACTAAAAGTTTTAACTTTTTAAATATCACCAGGTTGTAAGCACCCTAAATAAGGATTGTATCCCCGAACAATAGTAAGACGTAAACAAAACGATCTTGATTAATTCAATTACATGGATACGTTTTGCTTAATTTAACACGGATGATTAAGGCTAATAATAAACTAAATCCTAGAAAATTGATTATAAATGATATAATTACCTATTATACCAAGAATAGGAATAAATAACATCATGTATATACTGGCTACTACAGCCAGCCAGCCTATGAGTCTCCAAACAAGATACGTCGTGATAACAAGTTCGATTGGAGCCAGCCACAGATGGTGGAACGATCTGAAGAAGTTGTCCAACTTTCGAACATCGTTGGATATTAAGTTGATAACATGGCCCGTGGTTAGATGTGCTGCGGATGCCTGGGTCAGCTTGAGAAGCTGTGAAAGAAACACACGCGTATACAATGAAGAACGAATCGACAGTTGAAGTCGTGTTTGGCATCAGAAACTTGATTTAAAGCTTAAGGCGCTGTGAAAGAAACACACACATGCATAAACATGAAGAATTGAGTTCACTTGATATCGTTTACGATATCAGGAACTTTATTTAAAGCTTATAAGGACCTGCATTTGAAACAGTAACACGCATATACATGAAAAATGGGCCTCAGTTGAAGTAGTCTATGATTTAGACGTAAAGTTTGTAAAGACCTGCATCTCAAACAGTCACACATGTACCGTGACCTCAGTTGACGTCGTCTAAGATATCGGGAACTTGAGCTAAAAACGCTCAAGCTGGCTAGCTTAAGAAGCCGTGGAAGAAACACACGTACACACGATGAATATACCTCAATCGAAGTCGTCCAATATCAGAAGTTTGGTGTCTCGTAAAGTCGAGTGTAGATGTAACACTTATAGAATGCGTCGCGAAAAATCAAAAAAATTTTAGCTTCGAGATCTGTTTTATCGGGTTTTACGCAAGGAGCTGGCTGTTTTACCAAACCTTAGATTTAACGACAGGCTGTAGCTTTTAGAATTTTTTTTACGAACTTTATGTTGGGTTAAATCGAGCTTACAGTTTAAACGTTTAATTAGAACTACTGGCGGAAACGGCTTCTGCATGCAAATTAACTGTCTAGGATCTATGTATATTGAGTACAGTACAGTTATTTGTACGATATACTTGTTGGTATTTCGAGTTTTGCGATCCTTATATGCAATACTGCCTAGAGTTAAAGAGCAAATGCATGAAACCATCTTACAAAAGTGAGTTCTGATCATTTTGTGCCAATTGAGCATTAAGTCTTTAACTTTGCAGGCATTTAAGCAATTTCAAGAATGGCAGCTTGGTTCCGGCGTAGAATGCACTTCTCAGAAATGCCTAAAACTTATATTTTAGCTTTTCAGAAAATTGACAATGGAAAGGTAAAAAAGAATAGAAGTTTATTTTTACACACCTCAGTGGTACACCCTTAATGGACGAGACATCTATCTATATCACCTAAGCCAAGGTGATGCTTGTGCACTTCGGGTTTATAAACATATGCAAAACTTTGACGTATTTAAAGATAGAAGACAACTCTTTGTAGACTTTATAAATCCGTTAAACCTCACTCTAGCCTTCTTTTTTGTTTAATAGTGATAGATTTTGTTGTATTAATTACTCAGACTGACCTTCTTGTGTATTAGTCCAGTTAAGGCAATACGCAGCCGCATTCCGTATAATTTGCCTAGAAACTGGCCTCGATGGAGAGTAATTACGAATAAATAAGTTACCAAACAAAGTACAGGGACGTAAATGAATTGAACTTTGCTGTCGTATGTTCCATTCGTAACCTCACCAATGTGTGTACCATTTTGGAACTTGTCGACTTGCGTACCATTTGATTCGCCATCAAAATGTGTCCCGTTACCATTCTTTTCAAGCCCTGTAAGAACTACACCAATCAGTACAGCTTGAGCAATTCTTGACGCCGACTCAATTACTGTATATAATGCAGAACGTAAGAGACCTTTCCGATAGCAGTGCCACACAGCCCGCCAGAGGCTTGGCTCCTGGGACTGCTGTCTGGATTCAAACTTTTCTTCCTGCCAGTGAGTTTCGAGTCTTGTGACTTCGTGCTCGGCTTTGTTTTCTTCTTCGAGCTCACACAAATCACTGGTCTCAAGTTCTGATGTCGAGTGAACACGCCGATAGATTGGATCGAGCCAAGAGAACAACAGCACGGACAAAAATCGTTTCGGTGGAGCAGAAAGACTTGCTTTGGCTGCCATTGGCATCGCTTTTTTGAAATGCTTCAAGGGCTGTAAAGAATGATATATTAGCACTTTGCAATAAAGGAAGTAATTAGATAATCCAGCCATTACATATATTGGAAACCCTGAATATTATACGTTAGAGCAGCTGCTAAAAGATTTTCTGAAACAAAAAACAGTATTGTTTTCAAAAACGAAGTAGTTAGAGCTCTTGCTAATTGCCTTGGTCTTGCTCTAATATTCTTGACCATGCACTTAGTACAATACTCCAGCCAAACAGTCTGGCATCATCAAATCAATTACCGACGTTTGAACCTTGATTGAGACAATATAACTGATGTTTTTCCTGCTAATAGGCATTCTGAATAGTCGAAGGTATTCTTTATTGTAATTAAATAATGTTACTATTCGGCAATGCATGTTCGTAAGCTAAATTTTGGTTTATACGGTTTTCCTGACGTACAACACGAAACTGAGCTATAGCTAATCCTTAACTAACGTTTTATTTATTTATCTTAACTAACAAAGTTGGAACAGTATTGAGTTGTTTACTTCAGTTCAAAGTATTAGCATTTTAGAAAAGATTTGCTGAGAACCTTTCTATAGTTTACACTTGTAAGCAAGTTTGGGCGAGGAGACGAGAATTTTGTCGTGGTACTCGAGTTAATTACTCGACTCAGAACACAATGGCCTAGTTACTTAATTAGGAATTGTGGGGAAAGAATTATTAAATAAGTTCGAGCATAATTTAAATAAGAATGGCATCGACAGACGAAAAAACAATAATTTGTGACGTGATTATACATCAACAAAAAACAATTTTACGAGATCGTTGAGAATTTTGAAGAGCTAAGCTAAGTGCGTCACGATAAAGGAATCGAAATATTATGAGCTGTATGGATGGTTGGATTAATTGCTAACTCTACAATTGATTTCTTAGAAGAAAGTGCATATTCTATCACGAATTATTTGAAATATTCGATTCAGGTATATCATATAACCAAAACGAACAAGCTAATCTCTCGATCTATTTTCATTCTACTTGGGATTTACACGTACATTTACTATGAATCAACTTCAAAAAATTTTGTTATTAAGACTTTTACTTACTGTAGTCCGAATTCGCTCGGACAAGTTTATTTTCATCTCCTTCTTAAAATGATCAGATCATCCGCTGTTCGAAAGCCGATACTGATTTAAATCAAGGGTTAACACTTAACAAAACCTAATGGTTGTCATGGAAGTTAACCTGGATTAGAGATAATCGTCTTTTAAAAAACTGGGCTCTCCAGATCTTTAAACCTCTCTTTTTTAATTCTCCGATGCTGACGAAAACAGTTAAACTTAAGTCTTTTCCAACACAAACTATGAGTCTTTTCAAAGAACTGTTGCATAAAAGCTTTAGTTTTCAAGATTTACTTAGAAGGTATATAGCAAAAAATCTCGTCATAACAGTCAGAACATAACTGACTGGTACAAAGGAAAATTTTTGCTTTGTCTAATTAAGTCTTGATAAACTGTTCAGGTTGCAGCTCCCCTACTTTAAAAAAGTTGGGAGTTCCAAGCGGAAAATTGAGTACTGTGATCGAAAACTGAGGAATATGGAATAATTGCCTGAAAAAACATGCTGAAAACGAAATACTTCAATAAAGAGCAAGACAAATTTTAAAGAATAAAGAACTTCAAAAAAAAGTTGTTAGGGAATGGGAATAGTTACCTCAGGAGAGCAAAAGAATACAAAATTTTTGCAGCTAAAACGTTTCGCTTCTATCCCCGAAAAATTGGGAAGCTAATCTGTCGAAAGTTAAAATGCGACATGTGTGCTTAACATAAACAAATTGTTTTCAAATTCGCTCTTATCTTATTCGGGATAGACTCTATATTCAATATGAGTCTCTTGTTCTTAAAAACTCACAAATTCTGTTAAAGCGTGTTAGTTCTTTACTTCTAAGGGACAGGGTGAAGTTATTATAGGGAAAGCTACCAGCTGGTTTCTATGGTTACTAGTGGAAGTCCTTACATAGATCTAGATAATAAAGCCGTTGCTACACGGTGCAACATTGCATGCAATGTAGCCAATCGGTTAAACCGCTCATGCAATGTTGCAGGAATACAATCGGTTTCTACTTCGCGCAATATTGCGTGCATGCAACGATTTCAAAGGTGGCTACACGGTGAAATTCTCCCGTTGCGCGCAACGTTGCAGCCAATGTTGCACCGTATAGCCACGTGCGGCTTAACATTCTCACATACTTACACAAAGCAGGAGAAACATCGACATTCGAATCAGCCGAAGCAGAAAACCCCCGTCCAAGCCGGAGCAACTTTCATTTCTGGTGACATTTTAGCCAAAATAATCACGCGATAGACTGTCCCGTGTTAAACAATACAGGGTCGAGTTTGCTCTCCAAGTTATTTTTTTTCTTTTGATTCGCTTCACAAACCTATGAAGAAGAAGTGTGTCGTACTTTAGGTTTAACACAAAATCAGGTCATTCTTGGTATTGATTCTACATGCGTAAACTGAAGATCTTCTCTTCAATTGTCAAGTCAGTATTGTTATACGGATCCGAGACTTGAAGACTAATAGCTACTTTGATAAACTAGATCCAGGTGTTTGTTACAGATGCTTGCAGCGCATTCCAGGCACTAGATGGACTGAGTAGATAAGAAACGAGGTATCAGTTTGGCACCAAGCTGGACAAGAGCCCATAGAAACAGAGACAAAAAAGAGATCTTGAAGATGAAACGGACCCACACTGAGGAAAGTAGATAAAGCATCGCCAAAATTGCATTAAAGTGGATCCACAAGGGAAACGGAAGAAATGACGCCCCATACAGTGTTGGAGGAGAACACGCATGGCAGGGCTGAAGCGAAAAAAAACATGGACAGAATGCAAAAGAACAGCAAGGACAAGGACGAGGTGGAAAACATTTGGTGGAAGACCTTTTGCTCCAGCTAGTAAAACTTACGAAGAGGACAAAGAGAGAGAAAGTTCCCTTCCGCTGTCGACACGTGGTTCTTTCTACACGTAACAAGCGGAATAGCTACAAAAACCGAACACTGGTATTTATCAAGTAAACTGGACTAACAATTCTCTTTAAGGTTAAAACAACTATTTTTATACCTGAATTTTAAAAAACGCCGGTTACTGCTTAAAGACTCAAGGGATGATGATGCAAAGGTCACATGGCTCGATCGAAAGCCACTGAATAGTATGCAACTCTCGACCAAAGCATTGGTTATTTATCAAAGAATGTAATAATTGTAATAATTGAGCACATCTAGATAAGATCCTGGATACTCGCCCACTCCTACCAGTGCAGCGGTATAATAAAAGTCAGCGTTTATCCTTGTACATGTTTGCGATGGGCAGTTGACAGTATCAAACAAAATGTTAACTTGTTACAAGGATGTACAGGGATCCTTGGTTTCTTCACAGTCCAAATGTTGCAAAGGCTTCTTGCATATCATTGTAACAAACCAAGGCTCCTTTTACATCATTGTAATAAAGGCTCCTCGTACATCCTTGCAACAAACAAAGACTAGTTGTACATCCTCGTAACATACCAAGGATACTTGCACATCCTTGAAACAAACCAAGGACACTTGTAATTCCTTGTAACAAGAAAAGGATTATTGTACATCCTGGTAACAAACCAAGGATACTTATACATCCTTGTAATAAGCCAAGGCTAACTGTACATCTTTGTAACAAATCAAGAATCCTTAAAACTACTACCTTGTAACAGACGAAGAATTCCTGTACATTCTTATAACAAACCAAAGGTCCTTGTACATCCTTGTAACAAACCAAGGATCCTTGTACATCTTTGTAACAAACCAAGGATCCCTGTTCATCTTTGTAACAAACGCATCTTTTAATTCAGTGTTAGTTGACTAGTAACTGCCATCAAATAAGTATTATTTTATAACCAACAGCAAATCAGCATTGTTTTTCTAACTATGAAGGTCTCAGTTTATATGCATATATGGTCGGTGGCGCAGTGGCCAAGCGGTTAGCGTGATCGACTCACAATCCTAGGGTTGCGAGTTCGAGTCTCGGTCTGACATCTGTGTTGAGCGTTTGAGTAAGACACTTTACCTGACTTTGTTCCAGTTGACTCAGCTGTATAAATGAGAACCAGCTTCTGCTTGGGCGATAGATTAGCTATATAGTGTCGTGTCCAGGGGGAGTCAAAGATTCTCACCCGTTTAAGACTATGGAAACCGAAGATAAGTGCCAGTCTAAGACGCTATTACACGGATGAGAATGAGTATCATATGTCCCATCACTAATAATACTTCTAATAATTCTTATTATGTAATGGATATGTCTACTCTTGGTAGCCTGTATCCAGCTATATTTTTGTTAAATGACTTCATATTCCGAAATTCTGCATACATTAAAGCCTCGATATTTACTGGAGAGTTAATCAGCTTATCTATAAAAGGTTTTGTAAACGAAGTATCCCAGAGATTTAGACGGCGTTTACTGGCATTGCCATTAATTAATACTAGGGCCGTGCACATAGTCTCACTGTTTTGGACTGGTTCGTAATAACAAGAACGGCTGAGCAGGCCATGTCGAAAATTCTTGAACATTGTTAACTGAACATCAGGGCCGGGCCCGGTTTCTCAAATCCCTGATTGACTTAATCCAGGGTTAACTCTTAACAAAACCTATTGGTTGTCATGGTAATTCACCCTGGGTTAGCACTAATCGGGTTTTGAGGAACCGGGGCCTGCATGCCAAAGTGATTGAAAAGGCCTCAAGCCTATTAGAACGAACCCTCACTGATACAGTAATCAGCGTTTAAGATAACAAAACTCTGTCATAGGGAGACTGAATGCGTGGACTCATGCCTATTTAGTTATCTAATCATGCATAGCCAACAGCTGCATTGCACGTAGGCACATTTCCTTGAAGAAGCTTAAACCTGACGTTCTTTGAATCCGAGTTACAACTTACTGAATTTAATGTTTTCAACTTGAGTTTTCCATTAGCTCCTTTAACACTTCGAAAAGATATCATGTTGTGTGTAAATCTTTGTTCTATACTTTTCGAAGTTGCTAGATCATAAATATTTATCAAGAAATAAACGCATTTCCGTGCATTGTAACTTTTTATTGCGTGATGTTTGAAGAATTGATACACTTCACGCTAGCCGTCCACGGTGGTGACTTTTAGGTTTTTTATCAATTCGAACATACCGGTGTCACAGCGGATTGGGTCCCTCACGGATTTAAGTCCCCTCCGGACCAAATTTCGCTAGCGTCTTTAATTTGGTCCCCCGGGGACCAATTCGTTATCCCGCCTCCGGGAATTTGGTCCCCCTTCATTAAAATCTTCGAAACTCGAAATACGGCTGCTACATATCACGATTATGAGCCAACCAAATCAAGATTTTGAAATAAACAAGCAAATATTCTTTAGCGTTTATGTTATCGGTCTTTAAAACCTGCAGAAGCTTCAAATCTGTGTCAGTGTATGTTGTTTTTAATTGACCGTCCGATTAAATTGTACTCAACCAATGCCATGCAATGACTGGTCGTGCAACTACAAAAACGTCAATGATTATAAATATAAACTATCAAAAACGAATAATTCTTCAGACTTTCAAGAGGCTTAAGCAATCAGTTGTCCACTTTATCTTTACATGCAAAACTTCAGTTGGTTTTTTGAACCTGCAACCATTGTCTTCTCCCGACACTTCGAATTAAAAGCACGCGCCGACTTTCTCAAACACAATTGACATTAATTACATTGTTATCCAAACAGGTAAGGTGCAAGTTAAGACTAACTGCAAATTTCAAGAAAATTTTGACCGTTTATGTCAAAAGGTACTTGATTTAGAAAATCGTTCTCCAAAAGTCAGACTTCACGAATTCTGTCTGCAAAACGCATTATTGATCCTAAAGTGGCCTAACGGTAGACTTTCACTCAATTGCAAGGTTGTTTATTGGTCAGTGGCGGAAGAATGGTTTTAAAACAAAGAATATTTTTGGTCAGTTTTAGCAAGAAGAATCAGTTTACCCCTTCCGCTTTTAGTAGCGCCTTAAAGTTTCTTTCAAATGTTCTTTTACAAGGTGAGTCACACTTGATGAAATGTAGTGTTAGAAAAGTATCACACACTGCCAAGAATAACAAGCTATGGAGAACACAAAAGGAATTCGCTCTTTATTCGATCTTAAAACGCGTTCTTGTTATTATTTAGCTTATAATGGCACTAAGCAAATAATTTTTCATCAATTTCACAAACATTCAAAGCTTTATTTTTCGTCCTTCTTGATAATTTCTTGTTAAACTTTTCAGAACAAAATTATAAAAAATTGCCACAGCATTTAAAACACTCGCTGACAAATACAGGGGTATTTAATCAAAACTAGATAAACACACCATATTCTGCCGCTTACAGAGATACCCCGATTCATACTCACAGAATGCAGAAATGGCGTGCGGATTTTATGGCTATAAAGCCATAAATTCGTCTCATCATGTTTATAAATGCATTTCAACGCCGTTACAGTTTCAAAATCCGCCAAAAACTCAATTGTGGAAAGCTTTTTTGGGGGGACCAAACCCGCTGTTACACCGGTTATATAATAGGAATTATTACAAGTTTAATAGGTGACGGGATATACGAAACTCGTTCTCGATCATTCATATAATAAGCTGTATCAAATTATGAAATACACCAGCTGTAAGATAAGCGATTCGGTAATCAAAAAAGCATGTGATGTAAAATTGTTATCTGCTAACTTTAGTCAAGAGCAATTTTAATGATATTAACGAATTATTTGCAATAGGTTATCCTCATAAATAAATGTTCTTTACCTTTTTTGGCAGCATTAGCATGTTCTTAACGATGTTCTTAAATTTTTGGCGATTTTCAGCTTCATTTTACTTTTTCTTATAAAAAAGGTTTTTATAAAAAAATAGTGTAGTTGTATTGGTAACTTCTCCCAACTGAAGCCGATATTTTTCATTTAACAAGATTTGGAGAGTTTTGCTTTTCATCTTCTGTCGTTTGTTATGTTTGATCAAGTCTCATTTTCTCATTTCCAAATGTCTTGTTTTGTATGTGTTATTTAAAGAGAATTTAAATGTTGATATAAACAGACTTGGACAGGAACGGTGAATGTGTAAGTTGCAACTGAATGGCTTAGTCCGTACGTTTATCGAGTACTGTGTGGTATCAATATATCAATTGCTTGAAGGTGATTAACAGATTCGAAATTCATTACGTTTTTAAATTCTTTTGGGCACAGAAAAGAATTCTGGATCGAACAGATGGAAAACACTAGAAAAGCTAAAACTAAAATTTACGTAAAATAAAACAATGTGTATTGCTCGCTTAGTAGAATTAGCTCGCTCTTTTTTCAGTTGTAAGCTCAATCCGAAATTGTTGTTGATGAGTTATTATTTATAGAGACAAAAAATGACTACAAGTCTGCCAAACTAGAGCCATAATTAATCACGAAGCAAACCCAACCTCAAGACATCGCACTAACATTTGTGATAAGTAATCAACCTCTGTCTGATAACAATCAGCTCATTCTACTTAAGAGAGGTATTTTTGTCGATACAAAACGAGGATTTACACAACAATGCAAAGAGCAAACAAAGGATTTACCAAATAAACATGAATTATCTGTAGGCAGAACGAACGAAAAGAGGAAACAATGATAGCGTTGAATGTAATTAGTTGGCTTGCTCTTTCGTTCAAACGAGTAAGGTTTAATTTTACGTTTTCTGCCTCAATAATGCTGTGGTATAGAGTCGCTGTTAAACACACTTTTATGCCTCGAAGTAACAATGCTTTGTTTAAGAGATAAACGCAGTTATAATAGCAATAACTTAATGCTCTTCTAAGAATTCTGTAAAATATTCACAGTTTGAAACCTCATATGGTCCGTAATTCTTGCTTTTGGGGTTTGTAATCGAATGAACTCTAAGAGATCCTATTAAAATCGCCAGTTACGCAAACATTTTTCAACAGCGTTATACACTTTAAACGCTTTATGAAATGCACGTTTAATTCTTTGCTGATTTCTGGCTTCATTTATATTCTAAACACTAAAAAGCACTATCTGAAACAACATTGAATATATAAACATACGACGATCCCTTAAACAAATAGAAAACAGTAATAACACGATGTATTTACTTACAGTCAGTTTCATGTGCAGATTCCCACAAAGTTATTCTATGAAGTGTATACGGTTGTAGAAAGTGAAAAACTCAAAGCCTCCCACGTGAATTATAACCAACAAAAAGCCAAATAAATTTGCATTTAAGCAGAGCACGCCAAATAAAGGTAAAACCATTTCCAGTATTACTTGACAATAGAAACACTACGTCATATTATTTTGGCTTTGACGGCTGTCAAATGTCATTCATGATCAAATAAAGGACAATATTGGAGAATATTTGTGAAAAATTTCAAGATGTTTGGCAGAAAAGCTACGCATCAGCTAGTGGGACTATAACTGCTTAAACTGTTGTTCATCAAAGCTTTTACCGATCTTTTTCGTCTTGAAAACATGATTAATTGCAGGTCAAAGTAAGAATAAGAATTGTAGGTGCAAGCTATAGAAGAACGTAATTTAAAAGAGAGACACACCCATGTTTTATGCAGTATTGACTGCTTAAACTGTTGTTCATCGAAGCTTTTACCGATCTTTTTCGTCTTGAAAACATGATTAATCGCAGGTCAAAGTAAGAATAAGAATTGTAGGTGCAAGCTATAGAAGAACGTGATTTAAAAGAGAGACACACCCATGTTTTATGCAGTATTGACTGCTTAAACTGTTGTTCATTAAAGCTTTTACTGATCATTTTCATCTTGAAAACATGATTAATTGCAGGTCAAAGTAAGAATAAGAATTGTAGGTGCAAGCTATAGAAGAACGTGATTTGAAAGAGAGACACACCCATGTTTTATGCAGTATTGAATATTGACTGGGGATGTTCTAGACTTTGTTCTCGATCGACAGCCTGCAGCATTATGCTGCAACGCTCTTGACAACACTAGAATTAACATATGGGCACTGCACAATGAGTGGAAGAAAGGCAAAAAACTTGCTTCTGATTCGTACTCTAATCGACTCGATAGTCAACAAGTCTACTTCGTCTTTAGTAAGTGTTTCAGAGTGCTGTCAGTCATTATGTCGCCCTGATAGCAGCTTGAAAAGACGTAGTGACTTCTAGATATCTCAAAACACTTACATTATCTTTTAAAACGTGATCTGAAATAATGAATTATTAAATTAATGTTTTAAAAGCTTCAAAGGATAATGACTGTCATGTAATCAGCCTGCCAATGCCAAGGTTAAACAAAAGTAGTCATCGGTCGACAAAGTGGCTCGTGTTTTAAATGGTCGGGATTTTATAAAAATCGCTTCAAGCTGAAAAATTGAAAGCAATCGAAAAACCTGCTGTTCGAGTACACCGGTCGAGAATACATAACGTTACCTGCAAATATTGCATGTATCAAACGTTACTTGTTCAATAGTGCTTGACAGCTGCTCAGTTCGGGGTATACAATTAATAAGTAGCTGATCTCGCTATCGGAGCATGTTTCCCTGTATATAACAACTACTATTGCTCTAAAATTTCATGATTAAAACATTTACAGCAAGATTGACAAATCCTTTGTACAGAAAAGCTTACCTTTCTCCTTTACGGCTATGAACAATATTAGGACAAATGAACAGTTGCGATATTTGAAGTCCTTTGTTATCATTAGTATTATAGTCAGTGTTGTTAGTTATATTTCTATGTTAATTCATTTATCCACTTACAACAACATCAGCATCAAAATTATCATAACCGATTCTTAAAGCGAATTGATAAATGTCTTACTGAAGACAGATATAAAGCACTTGCTAGGGGGCGGGGGGTTGGGGTCGGGGGGGGAAGGGTCAGTACGGCTGAATTGTTAGCGCTCGTATCGCCCACAACAATCTAACTACCTGAGTTCTTGGGGTTGTACGTAGTCCGAGATTTCTCGCTTTTCATCTAACTCTGAAGGTTTTCACAGAGTATTCCGGTTTTCTTCATCAAAGTCGACTCCAAGCTAATTTTGTCTAGTTGTATTACAGGCGACGAGCCACTTAGTTGTAATGCGCAATCGCGATGGAAAGATAGGATTTGTTCATTTGTCAGTGTAGAAAGATGTCCTTTTGAAGCCAAAACCCGCCTTGCGCTCGGAATCTATAAAAACATTAAACCAATGCCGCCATGTCCATCTCACTATAGCTAGTATTGCTATAGTCTCTAATAAGAGTAACAATAACAATAACAAATTCAAAAGATTTCCTGTAGCGCATTTTGCAAAAAAGTACAAACAACACACTGGAGTTTACACATCATAAAATAGATAAAATTAAGAGGTGATTAATTACAATAAAAAATAAAAATTTAAGTAAAAATTCAACTTAGATTGAAAGATTTTGATCGAATCTTTAGAAAGGGAAACGATTAAAAGATATAGCTAACCCAATAAGGAGTTAGCTTTAGCACAAAAACGTCTCCTTCCTAAAAATATGAATTTGAGAATTTAGAATAAAAGATTTTCGATTTTAGTTCCCGTCACCTCTTTTTGTATACTTGGTACACAGTGGCTAATATTCCCTCTATGCACTTAGTTAGTCTTTACTCAACCAGAGATTCTTAACAAGCTCTTGGTTTTTAATAACTAATTCAATCTGTTTTAAAACTATGGAATAATCACAGTATTCCTATCGGGTTTTCATGATCAGTAATGGTGAGTTTTCGTATTTATTTCACATTAATCTAAGATCTGGATATTCAATCATATATGCCCGTCTGCTAAATTTCGTATATGACTCAACAGAAATCGCCTTGTTGGACGTTTGAACCAAAAAGCCTCATTCTTGAAAATTTTAAAACATAATAAGTGTGAAGTAGTTGAAAACTAGCTAAAAAATTGGCCAGTCGACAGTTTTGAGATCACTCTTTACTGGGCCCAAATGGCATAAAATGTCAGTTGTGGTCGTTTGAACAATACAAGAACGAAATCGCAAAAACATAAGCTTCTATAAAGTATATATCGTAATATCTCTCACAGGAGGTATTTGACAACTATATTTACAACCGTCTTACTATTTGGCTCGAGGATTTACTTTGAATAAAAATAAATATATCAAAATAACTTTCTTTAACTTACCGCTTCCTGATTATTTCATGAGGTCAACCTTGTCGCAGGTTGTTGTCAAACAAGTGTTTTCGCGGTCGAGACTACATTTCGTCAAATTTTCAAAACCAATTATGAATCTATGCACATAAAAAGTGCTTAAACGTCACCTTCTGATACGCTTATTAAAAAAGTTTGTTCTTTATAACACTCTAGGGCCAAAACATAATTGTCCACTAGAGCATTCCAAATATGTCGCTAACTTAAATTATATTCATAAACGAATTATTCGCCGAAACGTGATTGGCTCAAAACAACCGTAACCAAACATTTGACGTACTCCTGAATTAAACGATATTGTTTTAATAAATAATCTTCAAAATGGTTAGTGACAAAATATATGATTTCAACAACTTTCAGGCTGAACCTGTTGTGGCAACAAGCAATTCTAAATTGTTCGATGTGAACGTAGCAGAGTGAATTTCGCATGACTGTATATAACCATTATAAAGAACGTAAACTTTGTTTAACTTCAACACGTTAACACTATTATTAACTCAACCGGCTTTCAAATTTCCCTAGTAGAAGTACCGTATAGCAAGAAAATTTTGCGGGAATTTCATTTTGCGGATTGGCGGTTTTTTGTGGTTTGCGGGAACAAATTTTTGCGGCTCGAGATGACTTAAATTTCTGGTGGGAACTAATTTCTGCGATTCTCTGTTCAAGTAGCAGAATATTTAAGTGGAAGAAACCTTAATATAGTATTTTCAACTTTTATTTTACGGTCTGTTGAGTCAAAGTTCACTCTACTTTAATATTTGTTGAAGAATAATACGGTTAACACTGTATCTTACTACACAAAGGAATTAAACAACTTACACAACAAAACACTCTTTTGTTTACACGGTATCAATGCACGCAGAAAAATCCCGCGATCATCGACAATGGATGGAAAAAACGCGGCATCACAGACGCCCTAGCAAATGGTGTTCCTTCAGATGACCCATTTGCACCAATCTGATGAACTGAATGCTGTTCACTTGACATTTTTTGTTCTTTGTACAATGTTTTGTTTGCGTAACGTTAACAGACTACCGCACTATGTTTAAGTCCAGTTAATGACGCCCAAGTACTAGTGGCACAAGTCCATTAAAAGCAGAGTTTTAATTTGACCGAAGGTAGATAATTTTTGGGGCGTTTTATTTTGCGGGTCTTTTTTTCTGCGGGAAATAATTTTTGCGGATCGAGGTCAATCCGCAAAATTCGCAAAAAATAGAACCCGCAAAATTTTCATGCTACACGGTGGGAATCATTGTATGGCACTACTTAGCTAAAACCAAGATAACTTAAACCCTGAACCGACCTCAACTATAACCTTTGCCGTAACCCTAACCACAACCATAACCGTAACCATGTCAAAGAATAATTGATAAGATAAGATAGCTGCTGATTGGAATTCGTACTGGGGCATGCGCAGACTGTAGCTCCGGCCACTTGGCAAACATTGCATGCACACAAGAGGTGACAAAATGAAATTGAATGCAAAATGAAATTTTACATGCTGATCAGCTACATATACTGCTTTTCATTGTTAGGCGACCACAGAAATTACCGCTATGATTTGTTCATTCTCAAAACTTAACATGTACGGCGATTGGCTCACACGTCTTTCCTTTTTGCTAAATTTCATATTGTAAAATATTTTTACAAATTATATTTTATCACAGTGCACTAGTATAATATCAGTATTTGTGATCATCATGAAGTGTAGCAGCAAGTATTATAAATACTAGTGACCGTTATTTTCACCGAATTACGTCCGAATTGTTCTTTACTATTCGTGACAAATGCTATAGCTAGCCACCGTTGCATCACCGAATTGTCATTTAACCCTAGTTACTTACCGTTAGATAGGGTTGGCCAAGCCACTGAACGAACTTACTTTGAATCTACCGACTCATTTATAAAAATCTGAGTATGTATTTACATGCACGATTTTCCGCAGAATTGTCCTTTCTTTTATCTAATGCACGTATCTATATAGTATCTATATAGACCAGCTTCTAGGACAAACTATGGATTATCGAGATTTAAAACTATTGCCTCAAGAATATGGGAGAAA
>JAOBAT010006571.1:0-10594 GCA_026413305.1 Hydrozoanthus tunicans
GCTATTGTTTCAAATTATACATACAAACACCCAATTCCATGGAGGAAAACAAACAGAAAGCAGCTGCTGTTTTTTTTTTGCTTTATCTAAGAACTAGTTAACTAAAAAAGTTTTTGAGGCGTCGCTAATATTAGTTTTTATATTTATTTAAATAACGAAAGGACAGACATTGATAAAATGCGAGTTCATATTAATCTGATAAATATCTTGTAAGTTATAAGCTACTAAAAATGACCAAAAATCGACGAATTTTCACTTGTCAGGGGGGTCATTTTTAGGGGGTTGGTCTATTTCATAAACTAAAACAGCAAAAAAAGAATCAATATCACTGTGGTTAATAGTTGGATGAGTATAACTAATGCTAGGAATTTCATTGAGATCGGTCGACCCCCATCTTCTGACCTCTGCCTGGTTTTCTCAGACAGACACTCTTAATTAGCATAAGTGCCCTGCACCCCTTTTCAAAAAAAAAATTTTTTGCACATAATTTTTTGAACTGAAATATCTGCACGGTTTTTTTTTCTCGTACAACTTTATACGAACAACAAGGCTCAAATTTCCCAACGTTTAAGAACACACTAATGTCTTGTGCTAGAGAATTGACTACAACTTATTAGCAATTAATACATCATAAAAGACATGAAAAGATTAACTGTAAAGACTAAAAACAGGTAGTTCGCCTCTAAACTCAGCCAAATAATTATAAGGTAACGTCGAAAAGAAAGACCCCAAAAACAAAGACTATAGAAACGAAGACCCGCAACAAAATTGAAGATCCACTTCACAAATGAGGACCCAGATAAAGAGTGAAAAGTTTTAAAAATCAGCATACTGATTACGAGTTTTTTTGTAGTTAGTGCTATTTAAACCATGTAGCCCAAAAAACAATACAGAATTATACATTTGTATTTCTTATAAATTATAGATGGTGTTTTATATTCCTATTACAAATGCCTTTCACAGTATATTCCAAAAGTGAAATCACTTAAATTCACTGTCCGTTATAAAGATAGTAAGTTTATTTGAACGTGTCCCAAACATGGGTGTGGCTATATACTACATGCTGTACTTTTTGCAATTTTTGTTTCTTTGTAACTGACTGTACCTCCCACTCCATTTCAATGAAAAGCATTTTAGCTGTTCTTTTGACAAATTGCCCTGTTTTGTCATAGACATTTCAGATCTTAATAATTACCTTTCCACTGGAAAAGACAAGGAGGACATAATTTAGTTGTGCCCTCATTATCTAATCCTTCCAATGGAAGTTTTAATACTTCCTTGAACAATGCATCATTCTTCATATTGGAAAAATTATTGCACAGCTCCAATATAACAGACACACTTTGAACAACATTTGCCACAAGAGGCTTTATCTCAGTTTGGAAACTTATAGTGCTTTCAAGGATCTGCTCTTTTGCAACCCTGTTGAACGGCACAACTGCTATTCTTGAAAACACTCTGCAAAACAAAAAAGAAATTATTAACAATAAATATAAACTTTATTATTATTTGTGAATAAATGAGTCGGCTTTTCTTGCAACACAGGCTAGTATCGCATGTCACTATAGCATTGAGATATAACAAGAACATCAACTGAATTTAACTTATACAAGTTTGCATAATTTCCTCGTTTATGCATTTGCATGTTACCAGTGCCAGTGCACAGCTGTTATTACTTAATCCATTTACATGCCATAAATTAAATTCTAAATAGTTATATTACCTTCCAAGTTTTTCTCTGTCATTTTTCATGGTCCTCTTCAAAATTTGTGGATTCATTGTCACTAGTGGCACAGTCCTTGGGCTTAAGGAATCACTCTTCCTATATGTTTTCTTTTGAGACTTAATTAAAAAAAGATACATAAACACAGTGATACAGAAATAATAAAGAGATAAAAATAATATCAGGCTATGTTTGGTTGTCCGTGAACTATCTCTACGGATTTAAAACATCTCACAAGTTTCATGGTCGCCATGTTTTAATCCCCTACATAATCCAACTACCCATAAACTTCATATATGTACATGCATATTGTCCTAGACACCACAATCCAACTGCTTATAAACTTCATATATGTACATACATATTGTCCAAGACACTACAGTAACAATAGTACATAGATCCCTCAACAACAATAATTGAGAAATTTTTACTTAATAAAAGCTTACCTTGTTAAAGGCAGCCACAGCAAGTTTTTTCAAGGACACTGAAGTCACTGACACCATCCCAGAAGAATGGAATTGTCCTATTACTTGCAAGTTCCAAAACAGCAGCCAGTGTGCACTCTGTGAAAAAAGTATTTAAAAATATTAAGTAACTTAGTAATTGATTTTATACATAATCTGTCGCCTTACACAAAATGAGGTCAATATAGCAATGAAAAAATTTTGTCAAATTTTTTATGGCTTGAAATATTAAACATTTAATGTTTAAAATGATAACACTACAAGTGCATGCATGTGACATTCAGATTTGCATTTTTTAAAATCTGCTGCAAATCCCTAAACTTTGGAGGATTCAAAACCAAACTTGAGCTGATAATATGTATATATATAGGCAATGTTTTTTTTTTACCTCCAATTTAGTTGAATGGAATGAATCACGTGGTACAAAATCAGAAGACGTACCACTTCTGATTTGATATCCGCCTTCGATTTTTGTGGGCCATTTATACTTATAACAAACATCATGTCTTTTTGACAACTGGTAACTAAGCAAATATATGATTGCCTCTTATATTGACCAAATGCGAATATTGTTATTGGTTAATCAAATGAAGTCGAGTTAAATTTTTAAAAAAGTCACGCATCTTTTGGCCTAATTCAGTTAAATGCATTTTTTTCTTTCAAAAATTCCTTATAAATTCCTTGCTAAAATAACTCTCTTCTTCTGTAGCAGATATCACACAAATGTTATATAAAAGAACCTTAAAAATCCTTAATTCGCCTTTTTTGCTGAAAAAAAAACAAAGAAAGGATCTTGACTAAGTTCTCAAAAATCAGATCTTGAATGAGAACTTTAATAAAAAATTTTTCACAAGTAGTCAATATTGAAAAACAATCTTGCACACACAGGTTTTTGGAACCGAAAAATTTGAGGAATATCGTAAATATACTTTGGTGTTTATAATACCAATTCAAAGTTTGGCTAAAGAAAATAACAGTTTAACAATATTGCAAGTAATATAGCACCTTTCTGCATTTCATTGCACTATACCTCTCTAATCCTTATATATTACTCCGATCAGTATACTTAAATGTGTTTTTGCGGCCAAGAATTAACTGTTCATTTATCTGACCGTCTATATATCCCCCGAGAACAACTGAAGTTGCACGTGGCTTTTCAACCATTAGCCTATCTAGCATACCAAAGTCTCGCTCAGGAACAACATTTGTTTTTAAAACACTTTTACTTTCTTTGTGGAGACTTTGGGATGTAGAGGCTCCAGACTCATACTTCCCACCCTTCAAATGGTCTGACAGTAATTTTTTTTTCTTACAACAAATGCTGAAAAAATTAATTCAAGGGCCTGCAAAGTTAACACATCATATTCACTACTTTCTTCAATAAATTTCTCACACACTTTATCTTTGACAACAGAATACTTTGGGTCTTCAAAAATGAAAAATTCTTCTTTCAGAAAAGAACTAGCATCTTCAGCACTTACTTGCATGCATTCAAGAAGATGTTGATAATGACTTGCAATTTCAAGAACATGGACAGACTTTTCTTCCAGAATGCGCCAAAGTGGGCCAGTTACAATTTTGGATATAAGGCCCAGAGCACGACAGCCTGCTACAAATGATTTGACTTTCAAATCATACACTGCTCCCAGTAGTCTGTTCTCAGAATGCACATGTGAATAATACTCAAGAAGGTGCGAAAGAAGAAAATAAACTCCAGCATCGTTATGAAATGTAATACTAAATCTATTCCCTCTAAAAGGGGCTAGTGGCACACTGTCAACATGCTTTTCACTTTGCAAAAAAGTCAAAAAACCAACTGCCCTCCCACTTTTTTCACATTCCTTTGCCTGCACAGATTGCACACTGTGCGGATCAGCCGAAGGGTACCAGACTCCCCTTTTGAATACCCTTTGTTTGTTTTCAGACTACCAACTTTGGTTTTTCCATATAACAAAGAATCAAAAACCTAAAGGGCGGCTTCTGCTTGATCTGCCAAGCCAAAAACAAAATGGAGCCCACAAAAAAGTCGTTCATTTTAACTATTTTTTCCCGTTCATCTTCATTTAAGGCATCCCAACCGTCAACAACACCAGGCAGCACATTTTCTCGATACTTCATGAAAAGCTCATTAAATTTCTTTTAGACGATAGATCGGTCTGACATCAAGTTTTTCACTGAATGAACAATTTTGTTAAGCACTAAAGAATCGCCAGTTTTTCCTTCTGAAGCCCTAATTCTATCAATATCCTCAAGAAGGTCTTTTAAAGTATTCAGCTGTGTTTCAGCTGTACCTTCGTGCATCTCTCGTATTCCTTATACCCTGGTTTGGCCTGATGAGGTTGTAATATCAAACATACCATAGGAATAACCAAATTTTGTGGTCCCATCACTATAAGGAGTTCTATCGGCACCATTACAATTATCCTCTATCAACTCCTCTAATACCTGAAGCTGTGCTAGGACTAGCGATTCTACATACATATATTTTGCAAATGTTGAACCTGGCAACTGTTTAGCTACAACCCCGAAAATTTTCCCAAGAACCTCAGAAACGATTTTTTCAACATTATTGGCCCCCACACCAAGGCACATAAGATTTCGATATACCTCTCTAATTTCAGTAGAATATTTTCCATTTTTGAATGTTTTAATTGGTTCAGTTTGCAGAAAATCGTCAATTTATTCTGTCAAAATGATATTTTCATTCTGAAGATATTTTATTTCTTCCTCCTTTTCTCTAACTATGGATCTTAATAAGGAATCTGAACTGGATTGTTTATCACTGCGCCTTTCTAGTGCACGTTTGTAATATGGTTTTGAATTTTGTTCTCGCCTTTTTTCAGCCTTTTCGTCATCTCGAGCTTTAATACAGGCATCTAACTGAGTGTTTAGTGCTTTCAATTCATCGCTATGCTCTAAAATCAAAGTAAGTGTTTTCTCCTCTTGCTTTGTAGTCATTTCATGTTCATTAATTTTTTTCCCAACAACTCAATTTTTCTTCTTTTCTTTTAAGCTTTCTATTGTAATTTTTTGTGTCCATTTAACTCAATTTTTTCATTGCCATTTCCAAACTTGCACTTATCTTTGCCTAAGACTGCTTTAAACTCTTGAAATCTTTCTTCAACTTTTCTAATTGAATTTCTTTGCTCTGTCTAGCTCTCACAATATCTGTTTCCACTGTGTGCATACGTTTGATTTCTTTAAGAATCTGCCCTGTGGAGGGTTCTTCTGTGGGACGCTTCAAAGTATTGATAGATTTGGAAATTAAGTTGGACATCCGAGTTAAAGTTTGTTGTTTGATTTGCTTGATAATTTCATAAACTCTTGATTCTTCCATATTTTCGTAATGGGAGTTCTCTTAAGCCTGAAACTATTAATCATTAACCTTGTTCATATGGAAACTTGATGTGATTTATGCTGAGTAATTACAAGCAGAAAAAAATGTGTCTTTTCACGTTGTAGTAGTGAGGTACATATTCTAATCATTGTATGGCGTTGCGGAAGAACACTTTTTTTCTGTTTGTTTCTGAAAACAAACACTGAATATTCTTTAAGGCCTTCAATTGTGTCAACATCCATACCAGTTTAGACTTCTTCTTGCTTTTTAGGCTTTACATAATAAGAAATCCCAAATTTTTGAATGGTTAAATGTTTAATGTGTACAGGTAATGACAGTTAAGATAGTGGCCCTCCTCCTTTTACTTTTCACAGATGCCAGAGGCTAAGAAATACGCTGAAAAATACACTCATTTCAAGAAGTCAAAAAAAAATTTCGACTATTTAAACATCAATAAGATATTTCAATATTAACGGTTTTAGTTTTACCGAATTAAACAGTTTCAAAGGTCCCAAGACATAACAAATATAGTTGAACGCCATATTTATAAAAAGCAAATCTCCAAAAAAGGAATAAAAACCTGCTTATAAGTATCTTAAAAATAATATAGAACCCTTTCAAGAAAACTTTAGGAACACTTGATATGATTTCTTAGCCACTCTGACAGGCATCTACTTTGGTGACAAAGTGAACAGCATAGGTATTTGGCACTGCCCTACATGAATGCCGCCGTCCATCCAATTTCTCTTTGTAGAATGTGATCTCTGGTGTGGGCAGTCCTGATGATGATCTTGCCTAGAAGTACTTACCGCCACAATAATCTGCATTAATGACACCTGTTTTAAGCATTTTTTCATTTTCACTACTCTTTCCTTGTAATCAAAATTTTCATTGCTCTCAACCCTGGGGATAAATTGCAATATTCTGCTGTTGTTGTAGTGTCTGCTGGAGTGATGTCTCAAGGTCTTAATTATATAAACTTCCTCTTCGATTTCTAATACACTTTATCAACTTTCAGCTGTGCTCAGAATTTTCCCACATAGTTCATCTTGTAACTAAAAGGACTCGATAAAACCTTGTTAGTTCGAACTAGTTTCACATTTCCACGGCTGCTACATGCATATACTGGTATCACAGCATTATCTGCACCACTGTCTAGCTTAAATTCGATTGTCTTTTCCCTGGCCTGCGCTTGAGCAGTCCAGGGCCTTACTTGCCCCCTTCCTGAAAGTTCAAGGAAATACCCTCAAGGATTCCCTACAGACTTTTGACAAGTGGCCAGTTTTTGAGCAAGAGTGGCACTTTGAATCAGATGCTGGCACCGGGCACCTAAACATTACATAATCATTACATGCTTTGCTAATTTGGTTGGACTGGGGCTGGGCTTTTTGTTTCGGGTTTGTTTTCCTTTCATGGACTTTGGTTTTGACCATTTCCTACTCCCCCTCCTTTTTCAAGTACTTGGTCGATTAGAGAAAATTCGATTAGGGAAAAGGTGAGACAAAGAAACCATGGTATTTTAGGGCACTCCTTTAACGACTGGACACAAAAATCATCCTCTTAGGTTTGTGTCTTGCGTGAAGTTAACATAATTAAGGACTCTTATATTCAGTCATCACCCTCGTCCTCCGAAGCAATGTCTATCGCCACGTCATTACCTAACCAGCTCTAATCGAGTTGTTTTACTGCTATTCTCTCCACATCTCGTCTTCTTCTTCTGTAATCCAAGCAAACCTTGATGGAACTACATTGTTTTTCAATTACCTTTTGTGGGGTACGGATTAATAAAATCGTCAGGCTTAAAGTGCTTGTTACAAATTTTAACATGCGCGTCGGGCTTAAGGTGCTTCCCAGCATTTCAAACTGTTCACTATTGTCACCATTAAGCAGTTTATCTAATAGTTTCTTCTTTTTTCTGCATGGTTTGACAATGGTTTTCATTTCTCATCCTGTTCAGAATGGCACTGATTTTTAATTCCTCAGAAGGGTCCTTAATAAGTTTTGAAGATTCATTCGAGGAAACGTTAGGCAGGTCCTGGAACATTTCACCAGGATCTCCTCTTTCAAAGTATGATTTCACAGTATCTGCCACGTTCTTCACTTTCAAATGGTGTATATTCATTTAAAATGATGAATACTTCATCTGTAATTTCATTTACTCGAATATCCTCTTCGGACAGTTGCCTATCAATTGATCGTACAATATGTAAAATTCCTTGATGGGGACATGCTGTTAGCACAAACATTTGCACATTTAGGGCTAGGAGTCGTTTCAAACGTGAACATCAAGCTCAACTTCTCAGAAGATATATAACAACCTAACCCATTTTCTCACTTTAGTGTACTAGTTTATTTAGACTCAATGTAAGTTCAAGTTTATTTAGTAATTTAGTTTATTTAATACTTTATCTGTTTTGCCTCCACGTATCTCTGGTTTGTTATACATATTAATACCCTCTAAATTGAAGAACCGACTAGATTAACTCGCATAGATATTTCGGGTGGCCAGTCACAATATATTCGTTTTTATTCAACTAGCTGTAAGTTTCTTTTGTTTGTAAAAAAACGATGCAAAAAATTATTGTTGCTGTTGTTGTTGTAATATCCCTACTCTAAAGTGAATAACTTAAAGAAAACAATCATGCCTTGTCACACGTGTTAATGCGAGGTAGATCAGGCCTGGAATAAACTCAACGAGGAAATGTTAGGTTGCTAATAGCAACGTAGACCCTAGGACATTTGTTTCTCTTTTGCCATCTTTTCCGCTTCAGAGGAACTCTCCCTACACCAAATAGAATAAATCAGGTCAAAACCGAAGCTATCAATTTATATCTTACCCATAAATAAAATGTTCACCCAAGCCCCTTATATAGACTAGAAAGTGACTGTAGCGTGCATAAAGCCTGGATTTATCCATGTAGTAGTTGAGGCAATCAGAAATAATATATTACTATTGTTGTTATCGTTGTTATTATGGTTTTCAACAAACAATCAATCAGTGGGTCGATCTAAGGTATTGTTTGTTAATAGTCGAGAAGGGGCTGATGGCTGTTGTTATCTTTAAGAAGCCTCTTAAAACATATACCCTCTTTTGAATTTAAAGTTTTAGAAATTATGCTCTCTTTAAGTTTTTGTTAACAAGAACTTATCCCTTCTGGGCCAAGTTTTTCGAAAACCAATTAACAATGACTTACCTGGGGTTAAATGCTCAACCCAGGGTCCAGGCAGCTGGATGGTACCAAAATACTTAGCTCTATATAATAGTATTTCCTACAGAGTTCGTGAAGTTTTGCTAATTTTTCCATCTGAACTATCAAGACGGTTAAAAAGAGACACACAGTTTCTTAAAACCTAACAGCGTGCAACAACATACAAACTGAGCTCATTGTATGAACCATGGCAAATGGCTCAATGGCACCAACCAAATGCATAAGAGCATCTGTGCATGCACGAGGCCAGGTCCCAATTGGCGGGAATTTCTGAATTTCGAATTTTGATGGCACAATCTGGCAACGTAATGTGGAACTGTGGAAAAACTGGTGAGTTTTTAGTAATATAAATGCAGTTTGTTTGAAAACCTGGCTAGCCTCCTGTGTCTCAACAATTTTTCTTGATTAACGGTGTTGGTTGACAAAAAGGTAGTTTAATTGTAATGTTTTGATCGAGGTTTTCGTTACTCATTTCTCCGCCATTTTGTATAAGGTCAATGAAAATTGATCCGATCACTAGTGTCATGTTTCTCGTCAGCCACTTTCAGAAAGTTGGTGAGGGAAGTTTTCGATTTTCATTTATTTTCAATGTCAGATGAATATGGTCATTTTCAAGGCATAGAGCTGTTTGTTTAGTTGATACTATCCTTGCTGTCGAAGAAAACAGGCGCCAGAAAACAGGGCAAAGTGAGTATCGCTGTGATGTAGTATTCTTTTTAAAACAAAATACCCCTAGTTTATTGTGGGTGAGTTATTAGTGATTCACTCTGTTAAAAAAAGCTTCTGTGGTAAATTCAATTGATGAACCATTTAAGATACAAAATTCTTGTGAAGTTAATCAAAAATTTTTATGCATAGTAACAGTGACCTCAGCAGAATTCAAAGAAAAACGAAACTGTCCAACTTCTGGAATTATAGCACATATACTTTCATCCTTTAGCAATCAGCTTTTTTTATACCATCCAGGCCAGCAAGACACAACATTGGGAGCAACATATGTCTTGAGTGCAGGCCAACTCCGTAAGCAGTTTCAGCAGGCAAGCCTTATAATTGTCTGCACTCTTAAATGATTGCTTGTGTACAGACAACAACTGAAAACTGAAAAATGTTTTTTCTTTTTCATACAGGGTTGCAGGGATCTTTTTGTAATTTTTTTCATATTATAATGTAAAAGTATGTAAAAAAACTGTGTTGTATAAGCTTTTAAATATACTGCCCTTAATGCCATACTGCTTTTAAATATACCTGGGGGGGGGAGGAATTAATTTACCCGATTCCAAATTATCTTAAGAAACTGTCTTATAAGGGAAAGTTTTTTGACCTCACAGCAATTTTAGAAAAAAAAAAATTTTTATAGTATGTTCATGTAAATTAGATATACTCATGCAGTAGAATTTTTGATGCTGCATGACAGGCCAGTGGAAAAGAACATGCCAGTGGCCAACCATCAACTTCCTCTGGTAATTTTTAGATAATTTATGTACATGTGTACCTTCAGAGGTACTGATAATTTTTTTGACCAAAATTAATATTTCATTTTGTAGGCACTTTAACCTAAATACATTCTTTATCACTGCTGAAGTCTAGCTTATTCTGCACTCATGGTTCCAGGAAGGTTTCATAAAACAATTTTGTCATTTAGAGTGACTGAACAAGATGGAAGTATAATTGAAGTGCTTCATGCCATGTTAATGGCAAGTGAAGGCCATCTTGTCTTAGTATTTGTCGGAAGTTATCATTTACTGCATTGCAACCAGATTTTAAAGAACTTAGTGTAGACATCGAAAGGGCCCTGTTGATTTCTTCCTGTGACATTCTGCACTTGTAACCTTGTGTATCTAAGGGGGGGGGGGGGGGGCAA
>JAOBAT010006582.1:0-10592 GCA_026413305.1 Hydrozoanthus tunicans
TATTATCTACTTTGAAACAAATGTTCTTCTGGCAAACCCAGTACTACTTCAAACACAAAAAAAAGGGAGATTGCAAAATATCATTATATTATCAAATTTTCTGTAATTTATTTAAAATCTTGCAAAATGTTATTAGTAAAAGGAAACTTTCGAAATTTTAATGCAGATAGTGTTTATGTCAACCACAATAAAACAAATTAAACAGTAAATTAAAAACGAATTTCAATCAACACTACTGTCACTCATTTCAATTTCTTTTTTATCCACTTACACAATACAGTAAGCCCCATCAGGGTCCGGTTGTTCAAAAGCCAGTTTAATAACTTTAATTATCACGGGGTTGAGGAAAAATTCAAACAGTTACAAATTAGATCTTTACAATGAAGGGTTTGTTAACCACAAACGACCAGGCCAATCCACTTCACAGATTGTAAGTAACACGAGCATGGATTACTTAACCCCTGCTGTACAGACTGTACATGTGTACAATCGGTCTTTGAACAACCCTGTCCCAGCCCAGATAAATAAGCCGGCCCCTCCATTTAAAAAAGCCCATGCATGCATCTAAAATCCCTTCTGTTGTTGTACATAAGCCGTATTCCAATACAGTTCTTTCTGTACGTAGTGCATACTGTGTCTATAATTTTGCAGTCTAGCCTCAAAGAATGCGTGTATTGCTGCCTGGCCGGTTTTGGAATTTAAAATCACACAACGACTAAGATACGCACAACGAAAGACAAACGACAGTATACTTCTTTAGCTAAAACTTGTCATAAGCGAGTTATAATTGAATGAAATGGTGATAAAATTACAGTTCAAGGTGTTTTTTTAAAGCTTTTGTGAAATTTGTATCGAACTATCTCCAAAAAGTCTTACCTTGGAAAGATTACGGTCGGTGAGAAGCCCACGTTTGGACAGTAATTGAATAAGCTTTCTTTTTAGTTCTAGAGGTAGAATACCAAAAGAATGCTCATAGTGTGGCAACTGCGATGCGATTGCTCGTAGACAGCAGCTTTGCAGACTGCTGACGACCGCAAATACTGCCATACTAACGGCCATTTTGAACGACCGCCATTTTTCTTGTTTTGACAGACTTTATTGCGCAGCCCTGGGAGCGAGACCAAGATGACCAGGAAGTGTCCTAGGGGAGGGGAGGGATGGTTTGCATACACCATAATAATTTCCATTTATACTCCTGTTTAACTTAGAAATCATTTGCATGATTAAGTCAAAAGATAAACTTTATTATACACGATTTGTTATCCCTTTACGCATCAATATGAGTTTAAAACGAAAACTTCTGAAACTAGTTTTTTCTGACAAACTACCCTTCTCCCCCAGAGAGAGTACGCATACGCATGAACGAGTCATCAAACTGTTTCCACAGTAACCGCTGAGAGTTTGTTTTGAACGACACGCATGGAAACCGCACTTTTTGAGACTTACAGTTGCTCTAGTGACCGTTTCTCAAATCACAAGTTAAACATGGCAAAAGAAGAGCAAAAAACAGGACATTGTATGGACGGGGAACCCAGTCTTCTGGGCGACGACCTCCTTGAAATGTTCAAACTTTGCTTTGAGCTACAAGACGACAAGGTCGAAGCGCTCTCACTCACACAACTATCGCTCATGTTCTGCCGGTCACCTTTCGCCGCGAAGCAATCAACTATCAAGGATTATTACGGCGAAATTCTTCAGGTATGGATGCTTGCAAATCCTTTGTGTTTAAGAAGATATTTGTTGAGCTTTTCTGACACTTTCTCAGTGAATGGTGTATGGGTTGCAAGAACGCAAAAGCCTTCAGAGAAAACCATTCCTCCGAAAGTGCTGAATGGGATTTGGCTTTTAAAAAGGGTACTTCGTTCTGAGGCTAGTGGTACCATGACATTGGAAACACTTGTTGAAAATATTGGGAAAGTTCTAGACGATCCTACTTCTAGTTCTTTGAAACGTCGCGATTACCAAATATTTGGAAAACCGCCCTCAAGAAATCGAGTGAAGGCTTTAGTGAATGCTTGCTTTTCGCTATTCAAACTGGAATCGAATGGGTTACTCGAGATTGTCTCTGGGATTGGCAATCAACAAGACAGTGAACCTTATTCGGGCGAAACTCGTGGTATAGTAGGACAGGAGGAATCTGACGCACTTGCATTTCTTGAAGACATTCTTATGAAAAACAAGAGATCGATGTCCCTCGTTAAACTACACCTCAAAACGTTATTTAACGAAAATTCACCCGAATGTATAAAAGTGACAGCACCAAACAAAAAGTTCTTTGCTCGTTTGGTGGATCGAAAAGAATCTTTTCTTGTTAAAGAGAAAATCGTGTTCTTGATTAGCAGCGGGTTTGAGAGAGAAATCATAGAGCGAATTAAAATAGTACTAAGAAAGACGTGGGGTGTGTCAGAGATAAAAACGCTCTCAGAAAATTTTGGAAAGCCCTTCTTTTCGAAACTTCGCAAGGCAAATCAATCATGGCCGGATGCGGCACCACAAAAAAAGAAGAAACTTTGTCCTGTGAAAGACCTCAGCTTTTTCTTCTCAAAATTTGCATGGATTTTCGAAGTGAAAAATTCTCAAGATAACTCATCGCAGACTGTTTTCTTGCTAGAGAGACAAGACTCTCAGATTCTCTATCAGATGCTGGATTCAGTGTACAAGCAAGAACTAGTTGATGAGAAAGACGAAGAGATAATCACAGGCGCATTGTCTCACTGTATCAACGAACTAAAAGAGCGAAGAGGCAAATGTTCTCTTCGGCCGTTCTGCGAGCAGATTGCGCAAAACCAAGACATCGGAAAATGTGGAGGCGCGTCTTTGCAAGATGCTATAACCTTCTTAACCGTTTTTCCCGAGTTCTTCAAAATCTCTGATGGCTTTGTATGGCTAGTGAATTCCTTGTCCAATGCAAAAACGAAAGATCTGGAAAGCGTAGGAGGACAGTCTCATCTTTGTAACGATCTCCGAGAAAACAAGAACAAAATAAACGCTGCTGCAAGTGAATCTGATACGCCAATGAGAAAAGTTTTAAATGAGGAGGAACACGAGGCAGGAACAAGCGTTCAAACCATGTACGCTGACACTTCGCCTGACATATTAAGACCTTCGCACCCCAGTGAAGTTGCAAATGTACAATTACATACTAGTAAAGGTCTCCGGGTAAGAACTGTTCATTCACGAGTGTCGAAGCCACAGCCAAACATGGAAATACAAAGTGACAGTCTTGAGCTTGTGTACAATATTGCAGAAAATAATCCCGAAGACACAAAATTCAGTTCGAAAACAGTTTCTCCATTGCCTTCAACTTCATCTAGTAGCAAAGAAATTGTAGAAGGAAGTTCTGGTACAGAAGATATCAATAAGCCACCGGGAATAGAACAATTTTCAGCAGAACAGAGGACCTCGAGCTTCCGAACAGGTGACGGAAAAAAACGAAAGCTGAGTTTTAGCTTCCGAACAAATGACGGAAAAGAACGAGAGCAGAGTTCGAGCTTCCAAGCAAGTGACGGAAAAGAACGAGAGCAGAGTTCGAGCTTCCGAACAAGTAACGGAAAAGAACGAGTTCAGAGTTCGAGCTTCCGAACAAGTGACGGAAAAGAACGAGAGCAGATTCCGAACGACGATAATGGCAATGAAGAAGGGAAAACAGAAGGTCAAGAGACAAATGATTATTGTAACAACCTTGGAGAAACTCCGGCACTGTGGACCCTTGACTTTTTACCCAGGTCTTTAACAAAGGAACCAATGGTGTTGGATATTGATAGTGGACCATTTTTTGTTGATTTCTCTAAGCCCTTAAATTTGGATGACGAGCCTTTTGTCAAACTAGATCCAGTCCCTATAGACGAGCGTAAGATGCAACCATCAGAGGTAAGTGACAATGATATGAAATAATTTGTTATGTCAGTTGATAGACCTTTCTAAATGAGGATAGCGGTAAATTTTTGAATAGGTCATTTTTGAAGAAGTCTCTTTCTATCTTAAAAGTTTTTGCGCTGCCTCTTTCGGCCGAGTTTGGAAGCCACATTTGCTTATCTTTATGCGGGAAGCATGCACGCGTGTGCACACGAAAGAGTTTTGAAGCTCGCACCATTTTCGTATTCAGGTCTCGTGCGGTTTAAAAATCCCAGGGAGCTACTTTAAACATATGTTGGCAAAAAACTTCGGATGTCTGTATTTACAGGTAGGATGGAATTAAGTTGTTTTACTCTGAAATTTCAAGAAAAAGTATGACACTGCAACGGATAGTGATCCGCACGCTATTTTTACTCATAGTTGCGTGAAAATTTGGAATAAATCAATTGGTTCAAACTAAACAGTATTCCTTCATTCCCTACGCAAAAATGATAATACTTTAGACTTTTAGAAAGACTTTCAAAATTGCTGCTTGGTTGGGTGGCAAAACGCTTACACCCGTTTGCAACGACACGTGCATTTCCAGAAAATCATTTTCGAACTCGATTTTGGTTTTCGTGGATGTCAATCAAATGTCCAAACTCAAATTCCTCAGATAGCATGCATCTGTTCATGGTAAACAACCTGAACTGGAAATCTCGTACATAAATAAATGTAAGCGATGGTCAAATCTTTCTGTCATGAATAATGTTCGCACCTTGTCTTTGATTTTTATAAATGCATTTTATTGCTCGCCAAAGAAATGAACTTCACCCGGCAGCCTACCGGCGATTTATTTCCTAATTTTGGCCTAGCCAATTTCTTTTTCTTGACGAGTCATCGAAGGACGAAAGAACAATCCAGGTTCGTAAGTTTTAGCCGCCTTGCTTGGCGTTCTAAACATTCGGGAAGGCGAAAACGAAGAGCGAAGCCGGCTTAGTGAAAGATCACGGGAGAAATATTTGAATTCTGCGGCCGCCAGATGCCGCAAAATGATTGACGTCCACGAAAACCAAACTCAAATTCGGAAACGATTTGCCGGAAATGCACGTGTCGTTGCAAACGAGTGTAAAGAGCTCATATGAACTCTGTACATTTTCAGTTTTCAAAGCCGTGCCAAATACGTATTTTTGAAATATCGGACCCCAAATCGCCGGAGAGCTTATTGTTTTCTTGTTTTACTAACATTCAATACGTTCTGATTTGAAGTTCAGCCAGGTGTTGGGATTCTGTCTGGAACCCCAAATGCTACTAATGTAAATAAAACTTTGCTTTTCGGTAAACGAATATCCATCATTGCTCACCTCCCCTTCAGGGGATAATAGTTAAAAATATAATGTTCAGTTACAGATAACAATCATCATCATCGTCATCATCATCAGTTACAGCAGGTTTAAGATTTTCACTTAACCCCAACAGTTCCGCGTAAACGTTTTCATTTTTTTGCTGTTGTTGAAGATGATTTGTCAAGAGAACAAAGATGAAGCGAAGATGGTTGAAACCTCCCCAGCAGCGTCTGTATCATCGTCTGCTGTTCACGGTTCTTACAAAGAAGACACAATTGAAAACACAACGCTGTTTAAGGTACTACATGTATGAAAAACTTAGAATTATTATATTTGAACCTATAGTCTTCACTACACTTGGGTAGTCGGAAAATATCCAACATGTTTTACGACCCAGTTATAAGGTCTCCACCCTTATCAAAAAATCCCCGAGGGTCAAACCATTTGCAAATGTTAGAGCAAAGACTTCAACTTCTCCTGATTGAATGTCCGGCACCGGGAATCGAACCCAGGCCTCTCGCACGATAGACTGCAAACTGGTTCAATCAGGCGGTGGTAAAATCACTAGGGAGGTGCTGAGATAGTAGAGGGTGTGTATGTGTGTGTGCCTATTTGGAACAAGACGTGGATGGCGGTCGGGGAGGATTGGAAATCAGGAGTGGGGAAGTTGCTGACACGAGCTCCAGTTAAAGAAACTTTGATAAACTTGTAATGTGTTCTCGAGTTTTTAAAAAGTCGTACTTATGAAAAACAGACAAACTGTATGAGCTATGGTTTCCTGATCGCTGTTTTACAGTCGTTTTCTTCACAGACCACGTAAATCTCCAGCAGTGCGTTAGGTAAAACCAAAATTAAAGTTAGGACTTCTCCCCCCTTTTAAGCTTGCAGCTCTGGGTTGTTCCAAGGCTGGTTAATTTTAAACCCCGAATTAAGCCAAAATTCAAACAATCGATTCTTCCCTAAGGAAAGTTTTATGGTGCTTAAAAAATGTTGTTTAGATTTCTAACGGAAAATAATTTTTGGTTAAAAAACTACAGCTTAAACTAGTCTCTGTACGGGTTTGGACACAAGAACATGGGTAATAAGATTGGCCTTTGATCATTTTGACCTTGAACTTTGAAATTAGACTTCTTTTTTTCTGTACAACAACTACTCAAGAATTTTAACATTAACTATAAAAGCGGCTTTTAGATAAAATCTAGAAAGTAAAGAAGATGTTTGTGTCACCAATTTTTTTAAACTATTTTGATAATTACAGACCTTATAAATAGAAAAATTAATGTTTATATGCATAGGAAGAATATATGATAATTAAAGTAAAGCAAAACTTACCTAGTATAATTAATTCCCATTTATTTAGATGACTCTGTGGAAAGTGGAAGATACAAAAGAGCTCTTGTTTCAAGACCCAGATGAGATTGCCGACGTGTGTCGAAACAAACTACAAGAGAACTTTGGCTGGATGGAGATTAAGGAAGTTGTGCTTCAGCTATTCTCGTTTTATGGCTTTAACAGAAGTACTCACAAGGGACTGATACGAGCAAAGGAGCTCGAGGATATCTTTGTAAGGTAACCCAAACACTCACAAGGGGTAAATACGAGTTAAGCAACTCAGTGGCATCCTTTTGAGCTACCAAAAACACTTTCAAGGGACTAATTCGAGTTAACCAACTCCATGATAACTTAACAAGGTACCAAAATCCATTACAAGGGGTATAAATACGAGTTAAGCAATTCAGTTGTATCCGGCACCTAAATAAACTCTCGAAAAAGCATCAAGGATTTTTATTGTTTTCTGAATTCTAAAACCGGTTATTATTTTTTATTAAATTTTCAATTTCGAATATTGCGATTCGCGCGTTCTGATTGGTTCATTCAATCTCGTTTATCAGCTCATATTCAGAGTTCACCAAATATGGAAACTGACTGTAGTGTTTGCAAATCCAAAAAATAGGTTCTGAACAAAATTTAGCTGTTATTTGTAAGTATGGAAGAGTTTAGAAAACTAATTAAATTTCAATAAAACAATTATTCCATTCGCGCTTGTTGGGTATGAGATGATTTATAGCCAACTCGGAGCTACGCGCCTCTTTGGCTATTTACCATCTCATATCCAACGCGCGCTATGGAATAATTGTTAAGTAACAGTCAAAGCAGAAAAATGTATTACACGATCTTGTTAAAGGAATATACTGTAAAATGCTACACTCGTTTTGTTTTGTTTTTTGTTCCTTGATGCTTTGAAGATATTTTACACTGGTCAACAAATTAACAAATCTGGATTTTCAAAGTCTTGGGCCGGTTGTTCGAAAGCCGATTAACTTTAAACTTTGATTAACTCTAAACAAAACCTATTGGTTGTCATAGTAATTAACCCTGGATTAGGGCTAATCGTCTTTTAAACAATTGGGCCCTGGTTAGTTAAACCAAAATTCAAGCAAATCAGTCTCTGTAATTTAAAAGTACTAAAACAAGTAACGCTGGGTTAGTGCTAGTAGGCCTTTGAACAACCAGGCCCACAATTGAATCTTTCCAAAACAGAGGGGAAGGTGTCATTTTTTCATTCTGCTTTACACAGCCTTGTTTTGCTGCTTCCATACTATCTATCATTTCTGATTTTAGGTTTTCTTCCCTGTTCAAGCTGACAGTAGACAAGAAAGGTGTGATGCTCCTCGAACTGATTGCTAAAGAGAAGGAAAGATTTCATCGACCTGGTCTTCATGAGATTGTGGACTTTCTTATCAAAAAACTTGAGAATGAAAAGAACTCTGTTATGTTGCAACGCCTCTGTACTTACCTATCCCACGTGAGTTTTAATATGCATTTAATCCCCAGGGGGGAGGGGGGACTCCTAACTTTTGGAGGAAGGGATGCTTGTCGGAAAGCTTCAATGGAATCCCTCAGTAGTGGGAGGGGGGGGGGCGGCTCAGGTTGACTTCATACCCTAAGGGGTACCATCCAAAGGCGCATCTGCAGACAACATTTCGATGATAAGCATCGAACTCCCGCCTGAACTATCGATACACGATTCTATGTCCCTGTTTGTATGATACTGAGGAAGCCCTGAAACGTACAGCACTGTATGCGAATAACGAAGTCTCTTCTCTGGCACCCTAAGTAGTACCAGCTCCGCACTGAATTTTTCGCTTAACGAGGTACGGCGAGTATTTCTGTCCCAAAAGGTTGGGAGTCCCCCCGCTCTCCCCCAACCCAACCAGGGGCCAATTGACTCCAGAACGCAGAAACGTTCGTTAAAACAAGCAAAACGAAAATCACGAGCTACTACAAGCTACTAAAAACTATCAATCGCAAATTTCAGAAGAATTTCAAGAATAATTGGCTAGGTTTTAGAGGGATCCCCGACAGTTCACCAAATAAAACTGGTATACAAAAACTTTTTTTCTCAGATATATCACAATATAGAGCTCGTCAATAACAAGGGATTTAGAAGTGTGTTAAAAAACTGACGTAAAACCTAAATACTAAGCGCTTCGGATAAACTATCAGCGTAACCTCTTAGCGCAGTAAGCAATATATCTTTGTGGTACAAGGTAACGAAATTGCTAAAAGTAAAACTGAAAAGGATACTTTCGTTTCCCGCAAGTTTCGTTTAACATTTGGATTTAAGCAACTGAAGTTAACAGAGTCAAACAAATTGATACATTAAAATATTGCAGTTATTTCCGACTTACATTTTGGTCACTGTTCACTTTGTACCTGCTTCAGAGTTAAATGCGCGATAATAATTTTTTTCCAATTTCACCCTGTAGATGAAAGGAAAGCAGCAGTTTGTACAAGCTGGTGTGAAGCGAGGAAAACTCACCTACACATTACTACTCGTAGAGAGCTTTCCATCTGTATTTTCTATCAAAGGATTCAAGCAAAACATCAGCAAAGCTCTGGTGGTCCTGAGATCAAAGTGGAAAGATCGTCTACTCAGAAACCGCTTTAGTTCCAAAAGGGTTGCTCCAGCTCCAAAAAGTGGTGCAGTGCGCAGCTATGCTGACATGGTTAAAGAAAAAGAGAAAACGGTGGTTCCAAAACACCAAGTCTTGGCACGAACGAGTGCAAGTCAAAATATGTTCAATGAAATAATTTCTCCAAGTATGGATGAAGAAATAAGAGGGTTTATTGAGGAAAGTGACATCAAGGAGGATATAGAGAGAGCTATTAAAGAAAATGGTGAAGATATCATGACAAGCATTGGTTTTTCTGAAAAACAAAATGATTTTCAAGCTGAAAGAGGGGCACACCAGGATGACTGTTCAAGAACTAAGGAAAAGCAAGAGTCAAAGGCATGTTCACTGAAGCAGGTGAACTCCAAAGAAGTCTCAAACACGACTGAAGACTTTAAGGATGCTTTCAAGCAAGGAAACAAAACTAACGTCACAGCAACTGAAATAAGAACCACCAGCTCAGATGCCCAACAAAGTTTGTCAAAATCTTGCTGTTCTGGAACAATTACCAAGTTTCAAGAACAAAAAACCTGCAAAGCTACGAAATCTTGTTGTCTTGCAGAGAAGCTAACTGGTATTAATGAAACGGCAAGTCCTTCTTGCCCTGTTCCTGGGGAAAACGAAAGCCACGAGAATGGTGCAAAAGAATCAAATGTTTTCCAAGTAAACAAGGCAAATGAGGAGAACGCTGAGTTGCAGCAGGACCATCAGAGAATGTCCCCCAGCAAATCATACCTAAGAAGCACGGACAGCAAACAAAATTCAAAAAACGGTAGAGTTTTGTGCAAGCTCGCACCTTTGTTCTTAAACACCAAAGACCAAGGCGATGAAAGGTATGACTTTAAGAAAATTTTTATCCACCAAAACAGGTTCAACTAGTAAAGTCTCGGCGAGCACGGTAATTCCTGCTTACTGTACAACATTGCAAACATTGTTTACGTTGCCTTTCTTGCACTTAAAAAATTCAAAAGAAATCAAAAGCAATGGGCCGTTTTAAAAGGTTATTTTGCGTTTCTCTTGGAAGAATTGTTAATTAAAAGGTATAGAATTGGAAGACTTTGCTTATTCTTACAAAGTTGGATCTCTTAATTTTCAGCAAACTCCCCGAGACGAAAACGTCAAAGCACTCATATCCAACAACAGAACAAGCTTTGGGTGATATGTCCGAGGAGAAACTTCAATTTCTGTTTGGGGAGCACTTGGTTCCAGCCAGTCGGATCCAGGTAATTAGTCGGTAGTAACTTAAGTGAAACTGAACTTTATTGAATTTTCTCTCCTTCAAGTTTAAAGGAATCTAATAATGATTGTATAAACAAATAAAACACACAGAATTACCTGCACTGGAATGAGTATTGGTTAGCCTAGTTGTAAAGCGCCGTCTGGTTAGCCTAGTTGGTAAGGCGCCAGTCTTTCGTGCGGGAGGCCCGGGTTCGATTCCCGGTGCCGGACCTTCACT
>JAOBAT010006593.1:0-10591 GCA_026413305.1 Hydrozoanthus tunicans
CGTCATCCTAGAGATAATTTATGCGCGCCGCACTTGCGCCGCAAAAAAGGGGGTAATTCGGTCCCTACTATACTACTCAGCTTGTTTCTTGATGCTGGATGCCTTGCCAGTGGGTGTCGGATCCCGATCGCTCTGATTCTCTGGATGCCGGATGCTAAACATGCTGGATTCTGGATACGGAAACTGTACTTTGGGCGAAAAGGGGGTCTGTGAAGAATGTACAAATAAAATGGGCAAAGGTGTTTTGTTGTAGGTTAAAGGAACCGTCAACCTTTATATTCTTTGCTTCAGGTGTTAACTGGTGAGAATGTTTTTACTGACTACAGTACTTGTTGGTTTTCATATCAAAGCATGTACAGCTCAAAACTATTTATAGAACTCGTTGATTTAGGCACTACAATATAACTTGATACGTACAATTTAGGATCATTTTGAACATGAATCAGTTGTAGACTCCAAAATTTAGCCGTGCTCTGATTATACTTATTTCTTGTGACAACAAGAACTATTCTTTCCCAATATCAAAGGTTATCAAAATAGAATTGTTTCGATAACACTTAGTACAAAGGGGCAAGTTGCTTCTAATGCTGAAAAAAAATTAGATTTTTCAGCATTAGAATCAGTTTGCCCCTTGTACCAAATGTTATTGAAACAATATTTTTTATAACCTTGGATATCAGGAAAGAACCGTTCTTGTTGTCACGTGCTTCTTTTTCAAGAAGAAAAATCTTCTGAGTACCTAACGGGAATCGAGCCCACGACCCGCTGAGTCTGATTAACGTTCGCATAATCTTTGATATGGCTTTTATGTTAATAGTTTCACCTATCCCTGGTAATCTTTTGATAACCAGTGATCTTTTCCGCGTTAGGCATCCCGTTTCCCGTCATACAACTCGGGCTCAGTTTCCCAATGTCATTCCATATTGTAGATATTCCACTCGAGGGCTCTACACATCACGCAGAATTATCGATCTTGTGTGTGAAATGAAATAATTTTTTGATGAGGTTAATTTTTGGCATTTACTCATATTTCTGGTAAGTTGGCAAGGACTTCCACTCGAATATATAGTGACTGGATGCTTTCATACCCTGGATGCGACGGGGATCCCGGGAGTCTTGGAAACAAGCGGGACTCAATAAATATCTTACACGAAGTTTGCCCGAACTAAGAACTTTTACTAGTCACCAGTTCATCTCTCGTGTGACGTTTGGGAGCGTTTTTCGTAAACTTTTCAGCTTTGGTTTATTTTTCGTTCGTTCTTACATATCGTCGAAGGGCATTGTGGTGTGTGCCAGTATGATATTAAAAATGAATTGAAATTCACAAACGCATAATGGCGGAAGGGTCGGAAGAACTCGAAGATGAGCTAGACAGAGAATCGCTGTGCCCGTCCTGCACCAAACTACGAGAGGTAAGTATCATCAAAACATTGTCATTGGCAAATGATGTATTAAATTTAAAAACGCACATCCCCATAGTCTTTTGTAAAGTACTTTGAGTTCAAACTGTAGCTTTAAATTCGGTTTTATTGTTTAAGCGTGAAGTAAAGAGAGTATTTCTTCCTTTGAACTTTTCATTCCTTTACATGTGGTCTAGCTGTGAATTTCGTTGTGAGTTTGTATGTTTACATCTGAAGAATGATTTATCATTTTATGTCTCGCTCAACTTATCCTATCGTTTTCTTCAGAACTTCTTTTCTCTTTTGATGGTTTTGAATTTTGTGAATTTTCGTGATGTAATGATCTAGTTTTTGGGCTGGAGTTTGAGTCTTTCAAGAAGCAGACTCATTTCGAGATTTCTAAGAGAAGATCATTGCTTAATTTGATTAGAGAGTTGCATTCAATCGGTTTGAAGCTGCTTTTTCATCAATTCTGTCGTACCATTATTCATTTTGAAGTGCTGCTTGTTATCCACTTCTGAATATCTGTGATGTCTTCCCTAGAGTTAATGCAGTTTGCTATTTATAATTTGTACTTAACCCTAAAGTACTAATGCCGTTATGGTAGTTACTAAAACATGGAACCAGCCAAAACCAGCCAAAACTACCCAAAACCACCCACAACATACATTGGGAGCCAAAACTATCAGCAAAATTCAGTAAAAGTTCGTGTTAACATATGCTGATCTGATCACAGCGGGACTATACCACTGCTGGTTTACTACGCTTGCTAAAAAATCAAACTGAATTGAAAATAAAACATATCTTTCCAGATGTTTCTTCTAGATTATTTTCACGGGTTTCATCAGGCTTTTAGCATATCACAAGTTATACGTCATGTACGGCAACAGAACATCAATCCTGTATCCAGACAGAAACTTTACAAAATTATTTTAGTAGAGACGTGTACTCAGACCGCCTGGCCTTGGCCACATATCAATGGCGTTTACTTCCATCCACTTAACTTCTGCAGAAATAACACTATTATACTTGGCTTTTTACTAATGTAGCTCTCTGCTCTCGCCTTGAGCTTCTCTTTATTTAGAAAAACTAGCTCTAGATGATCTAGTTTAAATAACATGACTGCCACTAGAAGAGGACCGCTGGGCTAAGGTTGAGAGTCATTTGGCCAAAACACAGATCAGGCTGTATGATTAAATTTAGAATAAACATAAGTGTTATCTTTTCTATTTAATTAGCTCTAGCTAATATCAAGTAGAATGACAGCAAACTTGGTCCTTTTTGGTGGGTGGTTGTGGGTGGTTTTTGGGTGGTTTTGGGTGGTTTTGGGTGGTTTTGAATGGTTTTGGGTGGTTTTGAATGGTTTTGGGTGATTTTGAGTGGTTGTGGGTGGTTGCAGGTGGTTTTGGGTGGTTTGGGGTAGTTGTGGCTGGTTCCATGTTTTAGCAACTACCAACTAACAATATACTCGACTTATAAAAAGTTCAAGATAATGTTAAAACTACAAAATCCTATCGACATTAAGGCTATCAGATATGACATTACACCTAATTAAGTTTAAGTTTGTTAAGTGATGGTTCATAATAATCTATGTATAGTCTAGATTCCACTTGAGTTGTAAATTAATTGTTTTATTTTTTGCTTTCTAACCTAGGAAATCGATTCAGCCAAGAGAGAGCATACACTGACTATCAAGATTATCAAAGAAAAAATAATCTCTACAGAGTAAGTGACTAGTTCACATGGCCGACAGAAGGGAAAACAAATTTTTTTTCTGTTAATTGCGGTTTTGCTGTCCAAGCAGCAGACCAGTTTGATGTTTGTTTTTAAGTTTCTCACAATAATTTCAGGCCAAGGTTTGACATAATGTCGTCCTAGTGAATATGTTCCATTGATGACTGTATTATATATCAGCCTGCCAACCTTGATGACCTATAAACTTAAGATTTTAGCTTTTACCCTCCAAAAAACTTGAGGTTTTAAAGGAAAACTTAAGATTAGACTTTCTAAATTGGAAAAGCAGGGAGCTTTGTTCCCTCAGTAGATATTATGACCTTAATTCAGGGGCAATGCACCTTATTTGTCTGAGGGAAGATTATATAGGAGGATATTCTGATTTATGAAAATTTGTCATAATAGTGTAAAGAGAAGTAAAAAAGTGCTGGAAGTTGAATTTATAAAACCTCTCCCATAAAGCAGTAAGCACCTTTAACAGCATTTGTATTAAACTATTTATCTTTTTTATGGCCTTACTGTATATAAATACAGTAATATAACAAAAATGAATATTTCCAAGATGATGCATTGGTTTTCTGTTTATATACTGTACGCTGTTTCATGCTTTTGCGATCTTCAGATAGACTTTTTTTGGATCGTGAAATTGTGAAACTCAGAGTAACAGAAGATTTGTGCGTCATCTTTGAATTTGTTTTGTTTAATCTAGCTCTGTTTTTTGAGCACTGTTTTTGTCTTGCACAATTATTTATTTACAAATATAGTAATAATTATCATAAAAACAATAATATTATTAATTGAGATTGAATCACATAATTTGCAAACAACAGTGCTGTTTAAAGAGAGTGGCTTTTCAATCCCTCTCATCAGGTGCATGATATTAATAATTAGAACAATTATACCAGCTCAGTTACGCAGGATTTGATTGGTTTACAAATAGTAGCTATGAGACAATAATTATTTATTTACCTCCCAAATAGTAGACAAAGACACCCAAACAAATTGGCGAACAGAAGTAGTTGCTTCATGTCAGTTTGGGATCACGATACTGAAAAAGTTTGCTGTAAAAACACGGGAATTTTAAAGCAGCCCAAAGAATTTCACAGTTTTATGCCATTTATGACATTTTGTATTTAACAAACTGTCAAAACCTGTTTGTTATGTACGCATAATTTTATGTTAAACTGCTCATGCGTGAGTCACACAATAAAGGCTTAGTGATTCAAGTACCAAATTAAAGTTATGTTTTTTTTTCTAAAAAATCTTTTGTTTTCTTGATAGGAATCGTTGCCTTAGCTTGCTGTTATATACTAAAATTTCAGCACTCAGTAGATATTCTGCCTCTATCCACCTCAATTGAAATAGTATAGGTGCTATTTATGGACCTGATAAGAGAGAGAGTGAAAAAATCTCTCTCTTAAACAGCAAATGAATGTAGTGCACAAATGTGATGAATCTTTGTTGTTTTCATGATAACTTTTGCTCTGCTTTCACATAGAGCACTTTTTAACATGAAGAAACAAGAACCTTTATTTCATTCATTTTAAATACAGTTATTGCACTACTGTGTGTAAGCTGCTTTTAGATTATTTTACCATGATTCAGTGGTTTTCATGTGAAAATTTGCTTTTGAATTCAAGCAAGTTCCCCTTATGTTGTGCTACACAGAACTTTGTTTTCATTATTAATTCTTTTATTTTCGATACTTGCTCAAAATTTCAGGCTTTTTCTTGCTCTCCAATGTCAGTAAGGTGTGATGTCATTCATTCACAAATTTTCCATAATACCAAAGAAGTGACAACAATAATTGGAAGCTTTATTGTTGGAAATTTTCTGATGTAAATCAGTTCTCTGAACTAGGTAGATAAACACCTGTGGGATAGGAAGATTTTGCCATCATGGTTTTAGTGTTTTATGAGACAGAGAGTTGTTTTAAAGTCTCTATCAAGCTTAATTTTGTACTTTTTGGATGAAAACTGTTGTCATCTGTGAACTCAAAACTCGAACAACCAAAGAAAATTTCCACATCTAAGTATGATTTTTAATAAAAAAAAGATTGGAATGTAAATTTTGACTGAGCAGGCCTGGGACTGGTAACCTGTGACATAGCAGCAGTGAGTTATTTGGTTTTTGTTTAAAATAATTCATTTCTGTTAAAAAATGTAATGAAATTTTTATTTCAAAATTAAATCAAGGGAATAATTCATTGATTAAAGTTATAACAATGTGACTTTTATAGCCAGAATTGAATTTTTTGAAAAAAGATTGTCTCTGCTTAATGCTTCGTCATATGCCTCCTGCTGTACATCATCATTGCAAGCTTCAAGTCTTAAAAATTTAACAAGAGCGGCAAGAAAAGTATTCTACTTTCATCAGGAACTTAAAAAATAAGCTTCATAGGAACTTTAAATGACCAACCAACTATTTTTTCTTACTTCTGATTATTTTTGTTTGCAGTGAGTTGATTAGGAAGTATCAGAAGAAATGCCAAGATATCCTTTTTTAATAGCTACAATTCTCAGAAGGGAAACTGCTTGTCACTGACAACACAAAATCTTTGCATTTAGTTGTCTACAATCTCTCGCACAGACTATGTTTTTTTGACATGATTACATAAATTAGTTGTCAATACTAGCAAATTGTTGTAGACAGATGATCATCTAGTCTGTAAAGGTCCTAAAAGGTTTTTAATTTTTGCCCAAACTAGGTAGGTAGGTAGGCAGTGTAATTGTATTTAGTGTGAACTTGTTTTTGACCTTAACATGATTTAGACTTTGATAAGCTCACAAAACAGTTTGAAGAGTTGTCAAAGAACTATGATGATAAACAAAGGTGAGAGACAATTGAAGTCGCAAATCTTGTTTTAATCTATATATGCATGTCAGAACCTGGATATTTTGAAGGGAAAGAGAAAGTAGTTTGAAATAGCAGGGTTTTAAAGTGATGGGTTCAACTTTAAATCCACTATGGTCAAGGGAAACAAAAATTTGTACAAAATAATGGAAATTAGCTTTTTCATTTTTAAAACTTTCTTTATTTCAAGAAATTTTACTTTCTTTGGTGGATCAAATTTATACATCTATAATTGTGGCATCTTATTAGGAGTAGTGCAGCCATTCAAGTTGAACTGGAGAAATCACTGCAAGCTGTGGAACCCCTACAGAAGGTAGGACATTTAGGTGTGATATAAGACTGTTTTTAAAACTCCTTTGAAACCTGTGAGAGAAATGTTTTTGTTGTAACAAGCTTCTTTTTCTCAGAAGAAAAAAACTTTAAGTCCCTAACAGGAATTGAACCCATGGCTCTCTGATCTCCAAATAGACACTGACTACAACTCAGCTACAGGAACTTACACTTGGCTCAGTAGATGGAACAGCAGATATATTCCCTGCTCAGTGGGTAGAGTGCCTGAACAATAATCAGAGGTTCATGGGTTCAATTCCTGTTATGGACTCAGAATTTTTTTTCTTCTGAGCAAAACAAGCTTGTGACAACAAGAACAATTCTTTCACAGAGTTTATACAAGCTGTTAAACTTTTGCTTCATCTATATAATCATAATAGTTCAATATTATATAAAAAATGTAATCGCACTTAAATTAATTTTACTCTTTTTTAACCCTTTAAACCCTAAGAGTGCCCAAAGATGAGTTTGTAAAATCTCCCAAATTAAGTCCATAGTATTCCTATTAGAAGTTTGGGAGAATTTCTTAATTAATCTTCAAGAGTTTTTGGTGGGTGATCAAATTTCAAATTCTCAGCACTAACCAGCTTGTTTTCTTTTGTTTACTGTAAGGAGAATTTAGATGTTGACAAATGCCTTCGGGCTGAAAGGGTTATTTAATGATTTTGATATAAGTGTTTTAATGCTGTGATGTTATGCTTGAAGTACATTGAACAGTAAGTGAGCCATTCATGTTACATATTCATGCAGAACATAAGTAAGCTGGAGCACGAGAGGTGGGTAGCAGAATCTCACAAGAAAACTTTACAAGAAAAGTTGGAAAAAAGTCAGGTAATTAACTTGTGATTCATACTTAAGTAGCAATCAAAAGGAAGAGTGCTGAATTGGGCATTCCTAAAGTTACTACATACTAACAGTAGGAAGGTAGATCAATGATGACATGTGTTTTATACACACTAAAATTATAAACTCTGAATAGCGCTAGCTCTCCACTTGTTTCATGTTTCTGTAGGTTAGGTTTTTAAGGGGTGCACTGGCTTCCCTGGAACACTAGATACTTGCTCCTCTTTTCGATGTTTCTGTTGCATGTAACTAGTGAAGACCCATGATCCCCCTGGATGCAAATAATTCCGACACATGAAAATGGTCTCAGACTGGATCAAGTTAGCCTGACCCTGAATGCACAGGTCCTTGGGAGTTCCACCCCACACTTCATTAAAGTGCCTATAACACTAACAATTATTTTTTTAGCCACTAAAAGTGTTTGGAAACTAAGGACATTTAAGAAAAGAATTTTTGAAAATGGCCGTATTCTTGATTTTATATACACATTTGAAGTTCTGTTTTGTTGGTTCATGATTGTGTTTTAAGGGGACTGGATTATGACATCATTCCCGGACATCTCTGAATCAAAACACAGCAAGAGGGACATGAATGAATCAGAGATTTTTGATTCAGAAGTAGATTCCAATTCCTCATACAGTTCTCAGTTCTCTTGTCCAGTTGTGTTTTGAAAAGAACTCATTTGCTCAATACTATAATTCGGGAATGACGTCACAACTCAGTCCCCCGAAAACCCGGTTGTGTACCAGGATGTCTGAAAATTTTGCTAGTTTGAGCCACTGTAGAAAAAAACAGTTTGAAAAAACTTCGAAATTTTTTTTGCAGTAGTACTTGAAATTGTATGTGAAACAATTTGATCCCAAAATAGTTGTCAGCATTGTATGCACTTTAAATCAACGATTACAAATTTAGCCGTACTTAGTTTTCAGTTTGTAGCCAATTTGTCAGAGCTACAGCTGCAACAGCCAATTAGAGGTCTACAGTTAGGCCCTCACAGGCAGGGGTAAGCTAAGCACGGCCACACCCCTTTCCTGTTAAAATCGGTATTACCTTGTTTACTTGTTACTGTGGAATAGTGGAGAACAAGCCAAGAGAATAACCTATAAATCTGACATGTAAACAAAATGTAAACAAACATGCATGTAACTATTTTCAGAGCCAGAGTGCTAATCTACAAAGTTAAAATTACAATTACTTGTTAGTGTTGAATAGTGGAGAACAAGCTGTGAGAGAATAACCTATAAATATAACATGTAAATTAAATGTGAATATAATATTTATTTATTTTCAGAGCCAGAGTGCTAATCTACAGAGTATATTGAAAAAGAAGGAAGAAGATGAGTGTGCATGGAGGTTTGAGCGGCAAGTCCAGGCACAAGAACTACTGAAGAAGGAGGAGATGTGAGTTGGTTTTCATGTACAATTGTAGCAGCCAGGCAAAATTTTGTTTCTTTTTTCCCTGCCCATGATATAACTCTTATGCGACACACAATGTAACTAAGCTTTCAACACACTTATTCATAAAATGTCTGTATTATGCCCGAGTTGCTGTGAATTGAACCCGCAGCTACTGTATTCTAGTCAGGTGTGATGACCACTACACCATAGCAAATGAGCAAGTGTATTTTGACCGTTCATGGGTCACAGACGGCCCGATATTTTCTTCACTTGAGTGTATATCAAACATCTGTAAACTTAATTTCAGGGCTTAAGAACTCAAAGTCGATGTTGAAGATATTTATTTTGTGTTCTCTGACCAGGGATGAAGGAAAAGAAAAAATTATACGTGTAAACCGTAAAGTTTTTTTAAAATTTTTATTTTTAAATTCTCAGTCATAGTTTATAGGATGTAATTTCAAAGTACGCCTTCAATGTAAAGGCAGTAGGTTCAAAAACATTTTCTTTATTCCCTCAACAGAATTAGTACAAGCAAGAATTTCCTTGAAAAGCTGCAGAACCAACTTAGTAAAGAAAGAGGTTCGTTTCACCTTTATTTCAATTCTTGTTTTTGGATACGTCGAAACACTGAGAGTTTTGCTAATTGTTTTTTTAACATTGAGAAAATAAAAAAGACTAGGAGATACTCTATAACTATTGTATTATAATAATTGTTAATGGCTGCGTAACGCAATATAGAGTTATGACCACTCTATTGGTAATTTTACAATTTTAGTTTTACGTAACGTAAACTAGGAATATAGGAATTTGTTAGAAATTAAGGGACACTCGCGAGGACACTGTTCGTCTGTTGTACTTTCAGCTACACTGACTGACTTGTTGTAGTGTTGTTTTTAGTTTTTATGAAAGGATATGTTGGTAAACTCTGTAGGAGTGAAAACTCAAAATAATTATTGTAGAATTTGACGTGCTCATGTTTAACAACTTTCACCAAATCGTTTAACTAATTCTAACGTTAGTAACAGCTAACGATATTTGGTAGTCTTAAAGTAAGTGAAAAATCAAGCTCCTATCCATTTCAAATAAAATATGAAACGACGAGTTTTAGTGCAACGTTGGTTTCTTTTAGAGTTTAAGAAAGAGCGAGCAAAGGAGTTGAGTGCAGCCAAAAGACAGGTGTCAAAGCTGGAAAAGCAGTTATCGCAACTTAAGGTGAGCAGTAAAGAAAATGGTTATGGTGAATTACTCCAGAAACAAAGTTTCGTATGACCTATGTATTGTAAAAATATCGGCGGTGCAGTGGCCGAGCGGTTAGCGTGTTCGACTCGTAATCCTAGGGTCGCGTGTTCGAGCCCCGGTCAAACCACTGTGTTGTGTCCTTGAACAAGACACTTTAGCCGACTTTGTTCCAGTCGGCTCAGCTGTATGAATGAGTAGCAGCTTCTGCTGGGGCCTAATTATAACCTGTGATGGATTAGTGTCCTGTCCAGGGGGAGTCAAAGACTTTCATCCGCTTTACACTAAAGAAACCGGAGACAAGAGCCGGCCTAATGGATCGCACGAAAAAGTTTTTAGCTTTAGTATTGTATAAATACAGTCTTCTCCTAATTTTTTTGTATAACTTTGTTATTGGTTAACCGACTCTTCTTGAGAGTAAAATGTACCCGATAGTGACGCCAGCTGTGACTTGGTTTTGATACAAACTCATATTTTTTCCTTACCATCTAACTCGGTAATGTTGTAATAGCTAAATCCTGAGTTTGGGTATTTAGCTTTCGGGGCCTGCAAGCCGAGCTCCAACCTTTTCAGATGTGCGTATTAGTGTGAACCAAGATTCTCCCTCTAGACATTGTACCGATGCGTAAACAACACTGCTAGAAAAGTTCAATAATAATAATAATAATAATAATAATAATAATAATAATAATAATAATAATAATAATAATAATGATAATAATAATGATGATGATGATGATGATAATAATAATAATAATAATAATTAGCATTTATATAGCGCCTTTTCCATAGGTAGA
>JAOBAT010006604.1:0-10135 GCA_026413305.1 Hydrozoanthus tunicans
AACAGTAGTCCCTTCAAAGAAATATTGTCACAGTGTCAAAATGTCAAATATTTTAAAAATTGTTTCTGGGTCATGTGGCAAAGCCTCTATTGAATAAAAATGCTGTTTGGAAAGCAATGGAGTGTGTCAGTTTTACTTGGTGCATCTTTCTGTACTCAAACGCAATGTTGGTGTTCTATAGGTTCAGTTCACAAGATGCTTGTATGCACAACTTGTACAGCACGATTTCCGGCCAGAAAAGCAGTCGGTCTGGAAGCTTCCTTCAAAGTCAAACCCTAAACGTAAAGCTTATGAGCTTGGAATGAAACTGGTGAGTGGAAATTCTAACCGAGGTTTGTAAACCATTTGGAAATGTTTTAGCTAGGACTACGAAATCTATAGCCTCCCTGAAATGCTATAGATAATACAAGTTTTATAGCTAAGCATACTGAAGGAAGTTAGTAAGGGTAGAAGAAAAATGTTTTCATTCTTTTTTTTCTCTCATAATATTTTGACTAGTTGTATCGCAGGAAAATATCAGAAGTCAACAGGGAATTGAGTTTCTAATAAAGTTGGAGAGCAGACAAAGCGACTAGGTCTCTTTCTAGGGAAAGGATCTGAAATCACTGGAGAGTAGACAACACGACTGTTTTTTTCTCGGTCAACCTCCAATAAAGGGACCTAAAGCCACTGAATAACAGACAACTGAAGTGGAAAAGAAATCCCGTTAAAAATGAAATAATAAACTTGTAAAATCCATCTACTTACCTACCAAATCCCAGTGAATCAAGGTTAAATTTCTATGTATCATGTTTTTGTACTTACTCTAGTACTTTTGGTAAGCTTTTTGTTTTTGTAACGAGTTAAAAAAAATTCTCCCTTTTAGGCATATGGATGTGAAATCTTGTTTACACGGTATTCTGGCGAGACAAAGGTACGCACTGGTGGCAGGAAGGTTAATGCTTGGGTTATGTAAGGAAAGGTGTCCAAACTATTGGGATATACGTATGACTTTCTCGTTTCTGCCCTTTATAATTACATAAAGATTTATTGACGGGCTTCCTGTCAGTTTGATTGAGTAAGCTTGCGCACGAGTTTTATAGCAAGAAACAGTAACGATTTTGGTTTTGAATAATACCATGTACGATATATACTGACGATAGAAAATAGATGGGCTGGCTGGCCGATGGATGATTTTTAAACACGTGATAAATTGGTAGCCATATGCTTTTGTTTGCAACTTGGGGAATTTTTGCGACGAAACTGCGAAAAAGCAAGGTAGGCTCAAACAGTTTCAAACGCTGGTTTACTTGATATTGAAAGTATTTATCAAGCTCATCATATTTGAATAAATTTTCGTTTTTTGCTTCCTGCGACGAGAGCTGATCTAACCAAATCAAACCATTCGCCCATTTAAGTCAGCCCTGTTGTGTACAAATTTGTGTCATCGTATTGCTGTGACTTGTACCTAATTTTTTTTCAAACGATGTCATTGACTTTTTACCCGATTGAGTACTTTGATATTCGATAACAGCTGCTGATAAATCGTACGACGAGACAACAAAACCAAACCAATTCAAGCAACTGCTAAATGAAGTTTCGGAGCTGGAAGACTCCTAAAAGCATGTTGTCTTCCTGTAGACTGGTCGCTAAACAATTTAGTGGTCACTTTGATGAATACCCTCGCTAACGATTAAACTAGAGTTTAACATTTACTATCATTGTGGTAAATATATTTAAACAATCTTTAAATCTGCTCGACTAGGAACCTGGGAAAAACGTGCTTTTCAAAGTATTAATTTTGGGTAATCATTTGCTGGAAGTCTCTGCTCGTAGTTCTCGTTTTCTTTTCTTTCAGTTGTGCAGTGTTTTAAAGGTGTTTGCTAATTTATAGATAGCACAGTGTTTGTCAAATGCGTCATGCTGGTAAATAGCCAGGGGACCGACAAATTGCATTGACCGTTATTTAACACTTACTCCATTGAGGTGGATAATGGCAGAATATGTGCTGAGCGCCGAAGGCGCGAGGTAGATAAATATTAAGCCACTATCCATCGAAATTGAACTAGAATAAGTGCTTTAGTATATACCAGCACGGCAATTGTTTTCTTTTTTAATTGAACCACTTAGCATTGCGTGAGCAGCCTTAAATTTCTAACAAACGTGATTTTACAGTTTGTGAACGACAAAATGTCGTAAATGACGTAAAACAATGAAATTTTTTACGCTGTTTAAATACCCCGTGTTTTCAGAGCAAACTTTTTCAGTATCGAAGCGACTACTTCCGTCCGCCCATTTGTTTGGGTGTCATTATCTACTATTTCGGAGGTAAATATTGTCTCATAGCTACTATTTTTATACCAATTAAATCGCGCATAGCCGAGCTGGTATATACTTAATCGAGATATCGTTAAATGGAGTATTGTTAAATCGAGATTCCACTTTTATGTAATCAGCGAGGGGGAATTTCGCTTTTCATCTTGAACATATCTTAATTGACCAGTTTCCGTTTCTCTGATAAATTTCCAAAGTTACTTGTTTTTATGTGTTATGTAAGGTGAAACTAGACGTTGATAAACTGGTTTGGATTGAAAGGGTTAGCTGTTTTGCTGTATTAAATGAGAGAAAAAAGGTCCGTTTGCATTTCAAACAGGAGGATTGGCAGCCTAGTGGTGCTAAATGGGAAAAGTTCTTGCAAAGTTTGGAGAAGAATGGCTATTTTAAAGTAAGTTGATTCACTCGCTTGTAGTTTTATCAAGAAGGCAGACGTTTTGAGTCAGTCGCAGTAACAGTTGTTCATGCCAAAGTTTAACTTGCAAAAGTGGAAAAGGAGAGGGGCTGGGAAAAGGTGGCAAATGTACACTGCCATCCATAATATGATAGCAGTTTTTGTTATTTTGTGGAGGTTTGGAAGCTCTGGGTATACTTGCCTTTTGAATACCATCAGTGCATCTTTTCTTATCTGATGATTGAGGAGAAAAACTACAGCCGAATGTGTATTGAAAAGTTGTTAATAGGGTAACTGAAGGTTGCAGCTAGCATTGTGAACGATAAGGTGTGCTTTACCATTAGCTCAGTTTCACGTGACCTCGTGACGTTATTTTTAAGCTTAACTGATTTGAAGATTCCAAAATGATAATAGAATACAGTACATCAGTGAAGTAAGAATGGCAGATGGTATTATATGCAAAAGATGTAGCATTAACTACATCTGGTTGAGCGTAGTGTTTCCGCATGAGTTTCTTAACAATGATTATCTCACAAGTTCAGCAGCTAAACAAGTTCTGGAATTTGCGGAAACAGTGCACTGATTGTTTAAGGTATCAGTTGATGTTGTCCAGTAATAGAACTTTTCTGTTTAGCGAGTAAACAGAGTTAATTTTCAACTATAAAGATGTTTTTTGAAAATGTTTTTAATCGATTATTCGTACCAAAGCTTACAGTGCACAGATCTTGAGTCGCTGTTCTTCTATCCATCGGGTTAAATTAATATTCTCCATTCGCTTTCTTTCGGAGGATGAGATAGAAGGCTCAAAATTACATAAACAACTGATGGAAAAGGCGCAAAAAGAGTTTCGCAATAGCTTCATCAAAGTTGACAGGTTGGTATACACAGTATGTATTTTATCCTATTTTTTTTAAATCAAGTTTTAATCAAGGTCATAGACGCGGTGTTTCTCATCCGACCTAAAAAAAAAACAAAAACAAAAAATCAAACTGCGGTCTCGGTAATTGCTTTTTAATACAGACCACAAACGTTTCTAGGTATTCATATACTCTTGGTACAAGTCACGAAAGTTTCTTGGTATTCATACTCTTGATACAAACCATGAGCGTTTCTAGGTATCCCCTCGTGACACAAATCACAAAAAAATGTTAATGTTTTTTAATATTTGTTAGAATAATCAGATGTTTCATGTCAGGATGGGCTAGATTATGTGTATTTTGAGATAAGATTTTAGATATTTGTAATATTTTTAATTTATCTTAAATGATGGGGCTAGTTACAGCTATACAATTCACTTTAAAGCTCGGTGAAGGTTTCAACTTTGCTTACTTGTTCCTAAAAATACAGCAAGGATTCCAGTCCAGGTGAACGGATGCTTTTGCTATTAAGAAACGCAAACATTGACGTGGAGAGAATGATGGGGGAAGCGAAGCAGCTTCAGGAGGAAGACGGTAAATACCAAAAGCATGTATTCACATATTTTGAGCTTGTTGTGAAGTACTCATTTCACCTTCTGTTCCGCCTTGATAATCCACCGCTTCCTATCCTAATATTTTTGCCACCTTTATAAAAGATAGCATATCTTCTCAGCACTTATCCTTTTAGTCTGGCAAACCATAGTTAGTTGATTGAATGGTTTTGAACCATTGTTGTATGTCTATTCATGTTTACCCTTTTTGTTGTCTGATCTTGATCCTGCACAAAATAAAAAAGGCTTCAAAATGCAAGTCAACAGGTACCCAATCAAAATTTTTTCACCAACATCTGAAGCAAAGAATGTTCAGAAGACGGTTCTTTCAACCTTAGTTTACTTGTAATGAACGAGGTCACATGAAATAAATAGATGAAATGAAGTGACTTCACTTCACTTCACTTAGCTATTTAATATAACTTCTTTCACTACATGCATGTTACACACTAACCGCTTTGATGTATATTCACCACAGATCAATCCCTCCGACCATTTGTCATTCGAAAAACCTGATAAAACGATTTTCTAAATCATACGTTCTCAGTACTTGACAATTCTATCTTTAAGTGATTAGTTTTCAAACGTCCTCCAGTTTCGCATACGTGGAGTTTTTAATGAATGTTTGTTCTCCACAGTACTAACGTGAGCTGATGCCTTTCCTTTCAGAAGACAAATGGTTAGAACTTTCACCCGATGAACTGGACGGAACGTTGTCTCGCTATTCATTTAAAAGACAATCAAAAATGCCAAGTACGGATTTTCCTAGTCAAAATAGCACCAAAGACAAGGTATGACAACGTGCAAAAGGTAGTCAGGAAGCCCAACCAGAAAATTTCAATTTTGTAGGTTTTTTCCCTAAAAATGAAGAGTTGATTTTGGGTACAAGTGACGATAAAACTCTTTGAATGGAGAACGCAGAATAATTAAGCGCGATTACATCTCAATTACAACCACGATCATTGTTACGATAACACGGTTTTAACTTCGATTAATGTAGTATTTATTTAGAACCCTACCAGAAACGTTTCATTAGTCTGTTTTTTTCCTACATGAATATATACAGAAAGCTGTACGACTTGATTGGGACTTTCTCAAGTTTCGCGACTTTCCCAAGTTTGCGTAAAACAGTTTGAATACAACTACACAGCACAATATTTAACAAAACTAGCAATACCCTAGTCTTTAATGAAACGTTTTGGTAAGTTTAAAGCACAAAAAAACATATTAGAATTTCTTGCTGAGAGTTCGAATGTTGTATTACCAAAATATAAGAGGCAATGAATCTACATCCTTCAAAATATTAAATCGTTTCTCTGAATAGAGAACATCCGTCATCGTGAAGTAAAATTTTCTTCCGTTTGAGCAAAAAACGAAAGAGCTAAGAGATATCTGTTAATTTACTGACAGGAGGAGTTTGACTTAGAGCAAGTGACTCTCAGCATGAAGTCGTTTGTGGATACGATGTCAAGCCACGAAGGGGCGGAGTTTCCTTGGTATGGACCAATCGTGTGTTCGTTGTGCTTCAAAACTTAAGCAAAAAAGAAAGAAAACATTTTTTCCAAGAAAAGCAAATTTCGAACAACACTGATATAGAGCTTACTCGTTGCGACTATTTTTTTTATAAGCTAAATGAAGAGAATTGTGTAAGAGCTGCTTGTTACTGGGTTCTAAGATAGCAGTATGCAAGAGTTGTACGGCTGGACAGAGACACATTCTAGGAAGTCGACAACAAACACTAGATCTATCTGCGGCTTTACATCTTTGCAGTGCACTCACTTATTCATTCATTCACTCACTCTTTCGCTCGTGCACTCACTCTACCATTCATTTCTCTTCGTGCTTTTGGCTTGCGCGATTAAGGCCATTAACCACAAACGATTACCGTCATCGTCTGTCTACACCAAGTTCCCCAGGTTTTACAAGACTATAACGTCTCTGCCGTCCAACTGGTATCTCTCGCTCTTTTCTAACCAAGACCAACACGTAGTTACTCTAGAAATAGACTCGTCCTGAGATGGTAACCTTTTCAGAGACGATTTTGATCAGTGGAATTTAGTCTCAGAGATGATTTTAGGTCAAAGTTGTGAGCCCTTCAGAGGCAGTTACCACTTTCAAAAACAATGGAGCTGTAATTTAGTTGTAGTCTTCTAACGTTTTTAGAAGTTTTTGAGGATAGCAAATCTTTGTTCGTTATTGGAAATTTCTTTCGTCACACCATACCTGTCATATCTTATCGTGTGAATTCGCAGGTGCTAAATGTTGTTTCGATATTTCTTAAGTCATCGAATAATGGTATGTTTGTTAAAATAATGTAAGGCTTTACATTTTAATACCGCAGGACGGCAGAAAATCAGGACGTTCAGCTCAACGCGGATACGTTTGTAGACACGGTAAAACGGCTTCTAGGTGAGAAACTCAGTTCAAACGAATATTGTTGAATATGTTGTATTGTCAGGTGATCACACACCCAACTTTTCTGGTTTTTTGGTGAAATATCAACTATATTTGATAAAATTGAAGTTTGCTCAAGTGGATCGGTATCAATCACACTTCATGATGAAAATGTCAATCATTTTTACTAGCATTGAAGTTGGTTCAAGTGATTCAATTTCAACCACACTTGATGGCGAAAAATCAGTCATCTCTACTAGCATTGAAGTTGGTTTAAGTGATTTAACATCAACCACATTTGGTAAATTGTCATCATCTTTACTAGCATTAAATTTGTTTCAAATGAATCATTATCAACCAAACTTGATGGTGAAAATGTCAAACATCTTTGCTAACATTGAAGTTGGTTCAAGGTTTTCAATATCAGCCACACAGAATACGAAAGTAATTGATTCCAACGGCTACTGATTAACAAGATAACTCATAACTTTTTTCACCTACACTGGTTTTCAGAGGAGAGCGGTAAGGGAGACGCTGAGGGTGACGATGATGTTATAAGCTTGTCAGATGATGACGTAGATGATGAAGGTTTGTTGTTCGCTAGGTGTTAGTTGTTCGAGCTCGGCAGAATTGAAATACTGTTTAAAAATTTGTTATAGCTTCCATCTTTCGTTTACGCTTTCGAATTTTTTAGTTGAAGACACTTTAGCTGAAAACACTCTTTAGGTGAAGACTTTAAATGAAGACTCTTTAGTTCAAGACAGTTTAGTTAAAGACTTTTTAGTTAAAGACTTTTTAGTTGAAGACTCTTAAGTTGAAGATTCTTTAGATGAAGACTCTTTAGGTGAAGACTTAAATGAAGACTCTTTAGTTCAAGACAGTTTAGTTAAAGACTTTTTAGTTAAAGACTTTTTAGTTGAAGACTCTTAAGTTGAAGATTCTTTAGATGAAGACTCTTTAGTTGAAGACCTTAAATGAAGACCCTTTAGGTGAAGACAATTTAGTTTAAGACTCTTTAGCTGAAGACTTTTTAGGCGAGGACCTTTTAGTTGAAGGCCATTTAATTAAAAATTCTTTAGTTGAACACACTTTAGTTGACGACTCTTTAGTTGAAGACAGTTTAGTTAAAGACTCTTTAGTTGAAGATTCTTTAGGTGAAGACTCTCTGTAAACTCCATTCGTCTAAAAGGCTAATCCGCTTTCTTTAAGCCTGGTTTATATTTTTCATGCTTTTATGTAGATGAAATTCTTGACATTGAAGATGATAAGGAAGGAGAAGAAATAAGAGTGTACATGAATAAAATGGATCAGGAGTTGTCACACACGACTCTTGGGAAAAGTTTTGAAAAGGTATAGAATTCACTTTTGAATTGAAACTGACAATGTGTGCATGAGTGCAAACTATTGCAGTTTCCAAGTGATTAACATGTGTTGATTGTCAAAACTATAGTCTTTTATTCCCGTGGACTGGCAGCTTATATTGAGCATACCTGTTACTCTTCGTCTCTAGTCAATCTAGCTGGTCCACGTTTTGAAAAGCCGCTGGAACAAATTATTATTACTTAAAACCCTACATATGATGTCTAGGTTGTCTGGTTAAAATTCCAAGCTATTGTAACATACGAGTTTTGAAGTATCCACCAACCAACGACTATCCTTTCGCAGTTGCTTCCCCCTTTATCGTCAACATTATAGTCATCATCACCATTATGATCATCAGTTGCTCAACTCTTACTGAACTTATTTTGAGATAGAAAAACATGCTACAATTATAGTGATCGATTTTTTCACTTCGTTGAAGGAACCCAAAGAACCTTCTGAAGAAGAAATTGTTGAGGAAAGCAGAGAAAAGGTAAAAGTTGATGGAGCAAATAACGATGAAGACGATTTGAGGCCAGTTGATGTTGACTTAAACTTGGTGAGAAATCTTCTCGAGTCCTACTCACTGCAGCACGGTCTTGCAGGACCAGCATCTAATATATTAAACGCTATGGGAGTCAATATACCACAAGACTCGAACCAATCATAGGATACGGTGTATTTGGGTTGAATTCGATTTGAGCAACAGTACAACTGTCTTATCAAAATACATTTTTCCTAACATATCCCACTCTAACCGTATGCATCTGGTACTTACCACTGTTTTGTGTGTCCTTCAGCAAGAGACTTTATCTGGTTTTGTTCCAGTAGACTCAGCTGATAAGTACCAGTTCTGCTGGGGGCTAACCTGCAGTAGATTAGTGTCCTGTCCAGACTCTCATCCGTTTAACACTATACAGAAACCGGAGATAAGCGCCGGCTCTGTTAATGAGCCACTTAGGTTCGAGAAAGGATTTAGCTAACTTAGCTTAGTGAAGAAATCAAAATTGATCAAACAACACACAATAGTTTTCAAAGTGAACGCCAAATCGCACGTGCATAGATCGCATGCAGGACATGTCTCGTTTTATCAACACTCAGAGGAAACATGACCTGCGCAACGCAGGTGTAACAGAAACGAAGACTTCGCTTGGATGCCTGAACTTGATATGTTTCTACACAAGTGTCTATAAAAACTACAATTTAGCTGCTAGATGCAACCTCTAGGATGACACAATGGCCTCGACATACTAGGTCAAGCTAGATCATTAAGCTATCCAACAGTGGAAGCAAAAGTTAGAGGAAGATGATTTTCAGACTAACAGAAATGTTTTGATACTTTAAGGTTAATAAAGACTTCCTCGATTTGGGCCAACCCCTTGTATGGTCTAGCGGTGCTTTCAGTATAGTTCTAAAAGGTGTTTCTTCTTACACTTCAAGTTTACCAGTTTTTGACATTAAAGAATTTTTGCTTTACAAAACATGAAGTGACCGGCGACTTTACGGTGGCCCACGAGAGACCTGGCTGCACTATAAAATTCGATTTCTACAGAGCGGCTGCTTTTGTAAGAAGAAACTCGATTTCTACGGACCATCCACTCTTCTACGGAGAAAGTAGATTTCTAAAGGGTGTATATGATTTTTACACGAAGAAAGTGAACACGCATTAACGGTTTGAAAGCTTTTTGTTTTAAATGTCTGTCAGTCTTGAATTGTTTTATCAATTACAACTTCGATTCTTGACTGTAAGTTCCGTTTATTTCCATTTATGATCGACTCTACTTTGTTTAGCGTTCGATATTTAACCAATAACATTTCCGAGTTTACTTTCTCACGACCTCGTGTCGTGTGAACTGGTATTGAAATAAATCAAATATCGGTAATGGGAAACATTTGACATGTCAGTAGTTCTTTGCGGTACAACAAGTGCCAGTTCTTCATTCGCCTGAAAAAGATAGCGTGGTACCAGAGTGCAGATAAACCCATTCGAAAGGCAGTCGGGATGTGACGTTTCTGCATCGCAAGACTTCTTTTTGTGAAGAATACTGGTAAATAAAAAGAATCTTCAAAAAGCAACTGTCTTTTCCGCTGAAGAAACTTCTAAGATATCAGGGCTAGAAAATGTGTTAGACCCATTCGAAAGGCAGTCGGGATGTGACGTTTCTGCATCGCAAGACTTCTTTTTGTGAAGAATACTGGTAAATAAA
>JAOBAT010006615.1:0-10589 GCA_026413305.1 Hydrozoanthus tunicans
CATGGTCACGTGACCCAGAAACAAATTTAAAATATTTGACATTTTGACGCTGTTACGGTATTTCATCGAAGGGTACGGATTCTGTCAAAAACTGCTTTTTAGCAATTGCAAGCTGAAAACATTTTTTTGCTGGGATTTGATGAGATATGTAAAAATCAATCCTGCTAATTAACATGTTTTGGACTTAGGTTCATATTAATTTTTTTAAGCTTTAAGCAAATTTCATGTTTTATTTAAGAAACATCTTACATGAAAGGGTTTATCAGAAAAAAGACCTCAAAACGAGTTTGCTTTTTTATTCTTTCTAAAATCTAGTAAGCTTTTAAAGGCGGAGCTGTCATGGCCGCCTCTTACTTTAGTCCTTTAAACATAGACACTCAAAATTCTTATTAAACCAAGCAACTTTCTTTATTCAGAGCATCACATTCTATTTTTCCAAGAAGAATATGGAAGAAAAATCAAATTAAGCAAATGATGTCCAATGTTTTTTTTGCATACCATCAAACTCAAGTAAAAATAAACTTGAGCATGTAATTACTTAAACGACGTATTGGCAGCAACCTTGAAAGAAATATTAATGAGTAGCCGTTGAAATGATAAAATTCCAAATTTTTTAAGAAGTGTTCCGGGTAACTTGACCGTGCAAAAAGCCTCCATAGTGTGACTGACAAATTATTTCAGTGTTTTTCCTAAAACCATCACAACTACGATTTCTGTGCAAAACAGTATATTATTTTAATGACTTCATAATGGAATTGGAAAAATCTACACTTTCACTCCTACCTTTTAAGGTGTAGTAAATTGAAAATCGTCATTAATAATTAGCTTTACTTGTTCACCATGATCATAAATTTGTTTTAAAAGCTACAAACATCACTTTTACTACGCAGCAGAAAAAGACCGTCATTTCAAGTATTTAATTCAAGTTCTTTTTTAAAACCCGTGCAGTTAGGTTTATAAAATAGAATGTAAACGTGGAAAAAAATAAGTAAAAAGGTACAACATTATTTAAAATTCTAACTACTGTACACTATAAGTTGAATTGTGCATGATTAGAGAACCTGTCTAAAAAACATCGAACTCGAAGAAACTGTCAAAACGTTAAAGTAAAACTATGTCTAATGTTTCGTTGAATTCAAATTTTCTTAGGTAGATGGTACTGTATGGTCGAACCTCCACTAGTACTGTAAAGGCAGTTTCTACATTTGTTTTAAATTTTTAAAGATTTTTAACTTCAACTCGATCGTATCTCCGTATACTATTCACAAACGTTTACTCGTTGTTTTTTCGTAACATGTGGCTGCTGACGATTCAAAATAATAACAAGTGTTTAGATTTTCTTTCTTGTCAGATTTTGCAATCTAGTTGGCAAAGTATGAGCAGCCCAGTGTATAGGGCTGCACAATAAAGGAGGGTTTGTCTGATTGCTTATGAGCCTGACTGAGATGCTGTCTCGACTAGCCGTTCCTTCATTCTCTCTTCAATCTAAACCATATCATTAATCTGTCTTCAGTCTATGGTAGTCCTGTCTTCAGTGCTTTTTAGTATGGTATGTCTTATGGACAGCTACACTAATTGGTGTAAATTCTACCATGTTTAAAATCTAGCTGTCCATTATCTTTTCGTTTTATTGCTAGATAATGCTTTTTGGTCCCGATGTTTCCTTATGAATTTGGAAACACTTGTTAGATAAATGGCCGAAGGCAGTGACCAAATATCATTTTTGTCGGTCATTTTGTTCTTTCTATAATATTTTAACAATAGTTGTTATATAGTTGTTAACTCATGCACGTCTTACTCGGCTTAGGTGGTGTCTCGACTTGCCGTTTCTTCATTCTTCCCTCAGGCTGCGTAATAACCATATCATTAATCTGCCTTCAGTCAATGGTAGTCCTGTCTTTAGTGCTTTTCGGTGTGATATGTCTTTTGGACAACTACATTTTTTGGTGTAAATTCTACCTTGTTTAAAATCCAGCTGTCCATTATCTTTTCGTTTTATTGCTAGATAATGCTTTTTGTTCCCGGTGTTTCCTTATAAATTTGGAAACACTTGTTAGATTAATGGCCAAAGGCAGTGGCCGAAAACTGTTTATGTCGGTCATTCTGTCCTTTCTATAAGTATCTTGATAATAGTTGTAACATTATATCGTTCCTATCCCATGCATGTCTTTATCGGTTTAGATTGTTCAGCCTGTGTCATCCCTATATGATTTCCCCACAACTTTGTCTATTCCCTGTTGCTTAGTCTAATTACATGCTTAATGATGTTCGATTTAAACACATCATCAATAAGTGAATGAGCATAAATCGCAGAGATCGTGTCATTTGCTTATTTAGTTGACGAGTATTAACGCCCCCAAATTACGTTATAAAATGTCGTCACCGTCACTTTCGTAAATGTCGCAGTATATAGTAACTAATAAGAAATAGATGAAAGATTACTCTAGGTTTCCAAGAAGCTGGCTGCAAAAAGGTGGATCGTATTTGTCCCCTTGGACAGCCATTTCACACTCTATTGCTATTCGCTTCTCTTGAAACCGAGGCAAGGATGTCAAATGCACACAACCATAGCCTCGATGTCGTGTGCCACTACATATTATCTGGAAATGGTTAAAATAAGTTATAGTAAAGGTATGTGTAGGGCTCTCGCTCTTGTCTGAAACCAAGTCATTTTAGTTGCTTTTCTTGTAAGGATCTATTCTTGTCGACGTCAAATCCTCGGTCATCGCAATACAACAGCTTGTCATTAAGTGCATGTTAATCCGCAGTAACAAGTTCTAGTTCAGGTAAGCTTAGTTTACTGTGAAGCGCTCTTTTCTGGGCTGGCTGGCGTGGAAGCACCCTTCTCGGCAGCCTGTGGATAATAAGATAGGAGACTGTAAGAATCATGGAATAGTTTTGTTCCTGGAGCGTGTTTTGAACACTACTTATCAGGGAAAGCAGTTTGACATTTGACATTTGTAAAAGGAGTTTTGGGTATGTTTTTGAAAGAACTCGTCCAAATCATTAAGATTGGCTTTTTCCACTTTTAAACAGTAGTTGGAATCGCCGCTAATTTGAACTGTTTTTGTTTCCCCATTGGAGTTAAACCCTCGCCTGGGCAACTCCCTTGGTCTCAAGTCAATCTTTTCAAGTTTCTGTCCATAGCAGCAGCTCGAAATTGAAAATTATAACACCGAGCAATTTAGTCTAATCATTTCCACCGTATGAATTACACGCGCGCCGCCATTTTCAAATTTGCAGTACCAGACCCCCTCTCGTTCATTGCTGTGTGGAGACTGGCACTGCAATCGAAACACGTCATATTTCAAAATGGCGGCGCGCAGAAAATTGAAACCGTCCAACGATTAAAATCGATTGTTTGGCGTTAATTTTACGCGTGCAGAATTATAGCTTTTGAGTTGCTGATATGGACAGACTTAACAAAAAAGTTTTATTTTAGATCAAGAACGTTATACAGTGGAGGATATTGATCAATATACTGCAATTTCAAAATAAATGGGTACCCGACTAGTTTAGCTCATTTACTTATTTCGGGTAGCTAACCACTGTCAAATAGTTTTATTTATTTTTTATTTGAACTTTATGTAATGCACTTAAAATGGAAACAAAATGTTTGTCTGTCCCTTTACACTATAGAGTTGTTCACGTACCTTCAGTGCTGTGCGCCTCTTCCACTCTACCTTGGCAATTTCGACCTCAACCCACTCAGGAACGTCCGGTATTGCGTAAGCCACAGCAAACTTAATTCCCAGGACAATGTGCTGTTGAAAGTTTTCAAAAAAATAGTAAAATTTTATGTTGATCAGGGTTAGTAGTGTCTTGAGAAGCCCTTGAACTTTGTAGAATTGTCTTGTAACCTTTGAAATTTGTTAAACTTTGGAAAGTCTTTAAATGACTCGATTTCATAAGCCTAGGCTAACTTTGGACTGGTTCTTTAGTCTAGAGAAATATTACTGATCATTATATAGTAAAATCAATCAGTGTTTCTAAGAAAACTTAGCTTTTTGAATTGTGATGTCGACAATTATTTGTGTGCACCTTTCTCAGGGTACAACTGACATCAGCCGTATTTCAGTTTAATTTTCCCAAGTTTTGGGAAGATTGATGTAACGATCGAACTTTTTTGGAACACTCGTGTTTTTCACGATAACGAATACTCCATTTGTATTGCCTAGTTTGTACCAACGTCAAACTTGACTGAAGTTGTTTTTTCCTTTTATTATTTCCATTTCCACCAACTTGTCGTCTTTAACTTAAGTTGTTTGTGTAAATGTATAACTAGTATTAGCGAAACCATTAAATCATTACTGTAATATAATCAATTGGTAGTTTGAAACTTGCATATAAAGTTGAAGAAATATTTGATTTCAAGAAAAACTCGGCTCCCCATGTGAGTCTCTTGTAGCTCCGTGGGTAGAGCATCTGACCGGAATCGGAGGGTAGTGGGTTCGTTGTCAGTGACTCAGAACTTTTTAACTTGTGAATCAATTATTTTTTCAACATTACTGTAATATAAACAAAATACATTTGGTAGAAAGAATAATAGCATAGATATAATAAATAAATAGAAATTATAACAAAAATAATGGTAGTAATAAACCGGATAATTCGATCTGCATACGTGAAGAAAATACTAGTAAGATTATAATAAAATATTTTCTTTGCCTGGAACAGACGTTACTACTAGAGTGACAAGGTTTGTGTTGTCTGACAGAAAAAATTGCAGAAGAAATATTGCAAAGCTAACAGTTCCAAGGAACAAACCTCGAGAGCTACTATGAGATAATGATACTAGTAAAACTAAAATGAAATGTTTCCTTTGCCCGGAACAGAGATAAATACCACAGCTGTAAGATTTTGCTTTGCCTGACAAAAGAAATTGCAAAAACAGTTCAACAGTTCCAAAGAAACGTACCTCGAGAGCTACAATGAGGAGGATCCTTTGCGCAGGAGTAATATTGGGGAACATCCTGTCTACGGACCCGCCCATCCCAAGGAGGGCCAAGTTCACCATTACAGCGAGAACACCCATTACTTCCATAGCGTCCTGCAATCAGAAGCAAACTGGTTATAACAGTAATAATTATTTTCAACAAATGAGACGAACAAGTTGAATACTGTTCTTGTGTTTATTTTTCGAATATTGGAAATTTTTACCAAGAATGTATAGAACTCATTCTGCTACCAAGTTACTTTGTGTTTTCTTGGACACCGAAATCTTCTTGGAAACAACGTGTATATAACTCTTTTTGTCACCAATCTCAGTTTCTTTATTTTTCTAAGGTTTTACATTAAGCTCCTTTTTGCTTTGGTTCTTTTTCCGTATAAAACTGTATATATGTTAATGAAACAGAATGTAAACAATGAAGACAGTATATATTCATAGATGGTAAATAACCAAAGAGGAGCGTAGCGCCGAATTGTTTATAAATCATCTCGTATCCAACAAGTGCGAATGGAATATTTTTTTTATCAAATTTCTTTAGTTTCCCATGTCTATCGACACCTGAAACGACAGTTAAAATAATTATAGTCAGACCATATTTTATAGTTCCAGAAAATATCCACACCCCCACCACGGAAGGAATCGGAATTTCCAGGGGGAGAGGGAGGGGTCTGACGGCTGGAGTGATTTTCACAAGATTGCACTTTTTTATTTGATAAACACAAAAAGGACAAGATGTAAACAAACAGTTCGACATGCGATTCGAATTTAATGTGACTGTTAAGATGACATTAATAGTTAAGCACAAAACAGGTCAACTGTGAATGTGCGTGATTGAGCTGTTAAATTTTTCCGTCTTTTTCCTGCCAAAACTTTAACCTAACTCCTGCTTTTACTTCATACGATTCCGACGAAACTGTTTTGTTAGTTGTTCATTTTCTTATTTACTCACGGTAGTTTTCATGCCTTCTTTTCTATATATATAATCACACATGTCCAAAAAATAATTCCTTCCGTGATGGGGGTGTGGATATTTTCTGGAACTCCACACTTCAGCTTTGTAACACTAGTTTCCATATATAGTCAAATGGGTGTAAGTGATGATAGCCTAGATTTAATGAACCAACCAGAAGACTAGAAACGCAACATTTGAGATTGAACATTTAAGAAAACAATGTAGGCGTTGACTCCAGCTCGATGTGACGTTACCTGCCACGTTCCAATGTTCTCGACTCTCTCTCCAAATGGACGACGGAGATTGGTGCACAGCTTGAATGCGTCACTTCTGATCTCGATGACGTTGTTGAGCAGGGCGCAGAGCGCGGCCAGGGGGAATGCTGACGAGAACAGAACGACGTACCCAAACTGAAGGAACATTTCCAGGTAGTCTTCAAAAGTATCCTGTACAGATCAGACCACTTGTTGTTAATGCCCGAAATAAGGTTATTAGAAATGAACTAACTACAACAGAACTGATAGGAATAGAACCCTTAATCAGTGAACTTTAACTCGCTTAGTTTAACCCACCCCCAGGGGGGGGTTGGGGGATAATCTCCCTATTGGCATGATAGGGGTGTCCGTCTTGTTTTATTTAGGGGCTACAAATAAGGTTTTTTAAAAAAAATGGTTGATTGTTTTATTCCCAGTGTTTGAAATAATACATTTTAAAAAAGTTTGTAAATTACGCGTAATTCAGCCTTTGGCTGCGAGGTGTTTTAATTCGATACAACAATTTTATTTATATTATTATTATTATTATTATTATTATTATTATTATTATTATTATTATTATTATTGTTGTTTTTCTTATTATTATTACTATTATTATTATTATTTCCAAAACGAACACGGAGTTTTTTCTGGAGTTTTTCTTACTTTTTAAAATTGACTTATGAGGTATATTTTTGGGTCAAAACTTTTCACGCCTTTGTAATTTTTAGGGAAACTTTATACACTTACCAACGAGTATCTCTTTCCTTCCTCCCCCTCCCCCATGAAGTTCCCTTGGTTGTCTTATAATTTTTTTTGTTTCCGAGTGCGAAGAATGTGTGAAAACGTTTTAGACAGAAACTAAATGGGTTGCTAACTGCAGTTGCTGTTCTTCGCTACATATTCACATGATAAAGAAATTACGATGAAGAGCAGGGTAAAAGAAGCTAAACCTGGATCTCTTTGTCTTTGTATTACCTCATACTCTGGCATGTTAGCTTCGACCTCAGCCTGGTTCATGAGGGGCGTTTCTAGTTCACTAGGCTTGCCATCTTTGCTCTGGGGCTTTGGCCCCTTATCTTTCTCATCTTGTTCCTTTTTCGCCTTGGCCATCTGCTTCTTCATCTTCCATTCCTTTACTTTCTGCTTCACAAACGGCACCAAAGCTTCTTTCACGTTTCCAACCACTTGTTTGGTGATTAGCAGTGCGGCCAATTGCTGTTGATTCATATAAAACTGTTTTTGACATCTAGATATAAGCGAGCTTTTGTTTTCACTTTTTACGTTAGCATACGGACTCTTATTTCCCATAGAGCTACACAAAACAAAGATTCTAAATAATAAAATCTTAAATCTTAAAAAACTTTCTCTGAAATATGAGATTGGTTTGCTGAAAAATCAGAATGCATGGCTCAACGTTCTTGCCTCGAGCTGTTTTGCATCTTCTTGAGTAATAATTTCATCTTTTGACACTAAACTTATAGAACCGAAAGTTCAGCCACTCATTAATTTTAAGTTTTGAAGTCAGTTGTTGTTTTTCTTTGTTATCTGTTGTATGCTAACGAAGCAGAATGCAAACAATGATGCCAGCAGAAACTCGTCTATACAAGATATAGCAAAAACCCGAGAAGAACTAAATTGTAAAACTAACTAAAAGTTTAGAAATTCAAGAATTTCTCTCTAAATTTATGCTCGACATAATGTAAAGGTGATATTTGTTCTAAAACTATAGCATACTTCTCACTTGTAAAAAATGATGCGTGTAGACTTTACTCGTGTCGGCTCCTTCAGTGAATGTTTTGTTTGTCAACAACTAAATTACTAAAAATAACTACTAATTGGTTTATTCTCACCGTCTTCAAACGATCCATGTCTTGGATGAAAAAAGCAATGTAGAACAACGCGAAGAAGTTGTTGAAAAACTGGAACTGTATGGAGAGAAAATGTGGTAAAATAAGTCAATAGATCCTTGAAAGTTTCAACGAAAAAGTTTATTGTAATTATGGGTGAGTCAGAATCTTTGAGCTTTTGATTCCTATGGTAAACACCATCGAATGAATATTATCTTGAATATGTGTCTAGGTGAAAGATGTTAACATCGTTTGACGTGTTTATGACAGTTTGACTCATTATTTACTTAGGGGAGTCACGAGAGAACAGGCAATAGAACTCAAGGTCCCCTTCGAGGTCTGCCAGCCGGGACCTATGGTTTAACGTCCTTATCCGAGAAGACGCAAAGGTCTGAACGTTTGCAGATGTTAGAGCAAAGGCAGCACCTTCTCCTTATTGATTTAAGACCCTGAGTGAAGGTCCGGCACCGGGAATCGAACCCGGGCCTCCCGCATAATAGACTGGCGCCTTACCCAGTGGGCTAACCAGGCGGCGGTATATACCTCTGTAATTTCAGGTGTGGTTAGGCTATGTAGTTAACTAGCAGCACTTAATAAAGTTTGGCACTAGCTGAGAAGCAATTCTGGAAACTATAAGCTGAGAAACTTGCGTATAAGATCCAAAATCCTGATGATAACAAAGGTTGGTAACTTCGTAAAAACTACTTCATCAATGGTCTTTAAGGTCAATGTTTTAGTGACTGTTTTTAACATATGAAGAGCACACTTTCTTTTTTGTTCCAACGTTAGTTTTTAGCCGCGGACACTATTGTCGATGGTTTTGTACGTCCTGAGAAAAACACTTACCAAGCCAAGTTTGATGATCAAATGGTTTTCGTAGGTCTCTTGTAAGCGATAGTTTTCTGTCAAATAAACAGACCAGTGTTAGTTAGTTTGATGTTGAGAAGTTGTAAGGGAAATAAGGTTTTAACTAATTGGTCAAACTGGAAACAAATCTCTGGTTACCAGGCTTATCTATCTAGTTGGGCTATTCCAGTTAACCTCCACCAATATATACTTCTATGAATTACTCCAAGCTCTTTGTATCTGTTATTAACTGAGGTAAATCAAATGTGATCATCTTCAGAGAAATCAGGACTGAGATTGCCTGGGCTTATCATAGCTTGGTTGGTTCCCACTCTGCTACTGGAGTTGCCTTGAAAACTCAGTAGTTAAGGCACCTGCAATGTGGTGGGGGTGTCGTGGGTTCGATTCCAACTCGGGGCAGCTTTTCTTTTCTCTTTCTCGGTTTTTCTTGTACTCATTGCTTAATTCCATTCAGAGGTTATGGATTGGCAGCAGATTTCACTGTCACACTTGTGACGTCATCAGTCGAAAACAGAAAATAATATCTCGAGAAGCGTAAAAGATTTCGACAATTGTTTTTACCGTTATTCGGTCTATCCACCGAAGCAATGATACTTTTTATTTCATAGGCACTTTAAATGACCTCGTTGACCGAAACATGCATTTTACTATGCAGTTAAAATCAAATGTTATTGTAGAAAAAAGGGCAGCAGTCTATGTACCTTTATCATTAAGTTTGTAGGCAATTTTCTTGAAATTGTCCTCCATCATGCCGATAGCCACGGCCAGTGCAATTTTGGGCGCAAACTTGAGTGGTTTGGGTGGGTTTTCCATGTTATTCACAAAGCGTTGGAACTCAAAGCAGGCAAACATGACAACGAAAACAGTACAAAGGCCGAGAGCCATCACGGGAAGGGACACGCAGTAGCGGAAGATGTTTCTCTTCCAGGATGGGTAGTGTGGCTCAAGGCGCCCTGTGATCTCACTCTTTTGATAGTCTCCCTGTGGGAAACGGAAAATTAAAAACTTCAAATATAAAGCGATTCATCATCCCTAGTTTCTTATAGATTTTGTTTATCGTATTCTATCGTGTTTTTTTTCTCGAATACATCAACATTGTCCACAGTTTCCTGGAACTGCGTTTTCTGGAACTCTTTACTCTAAACTTTTGGCATGAAACTGTAGCAAAAACATGGATCCTCCTACGGTGGACATTATGATATATAACTGTAGACCGTGCAGAAAATCCATGATTCAAATACAAAGGAAGTAAATCTCGGTTTCTATATGTGACTGAATAAGATTTTAAGTCATCAGCGCTACAATTTGGTCGCCATCACTTCAAGCTTTCTAGCTCAAAACAGACCACGAACATCTGACCCTGTGTAGTAGTCTGGGCTCCAATAAGCCCACAAGTTCTAAAAAGACCACGGATAACTGACCCTATATAATGGCCTGGGCTCCTTTAAGGCTTCAGAAGGCATGTCCATAGTCCCCCACTTGTACGCAAGCTCAGCACTTTTTCGTTTCCAGGCTTCCAGGTACAGTGTTGCCCACACAATGTTAAAGATGTTGAAGCCAAATACACACCAATCTCTAGTGGCCTCACTGCGCATGGATAGAAGGAAGGTCATGATTCCAAGTACCGTGGGCGCAACCAGCCATTTGGTGTACATACCCAACCAGGCAAAATACATGGCGATTTTCACTCCAAAGTACTCGCAGATGTCGTCTGA
>JAOBAT010006637.1:0-10588 GCA_026413305.1 Hydrozoanthus tunicans
AAGCTACGAGACCTCAAAAAAGCCCAGGCTAGATACGGTTAAGCCAAAGACGGCTTCATCTCAATTAGTTTAAATTGAGCCGATATTCGAACCTTTGTTTCCCAAACGGCGTACTATCGCCTTTGCATCGGGGGTGGAAGCGGAATCTTGAATCATGAATCGCAGCTATAAAAAATGAAGGAATCATGAATCACATCACCTCGCAGACTGTGAATCATGAATCATGGACAAAGAATACATGAATCTTGAATTTTTGTATTGTGAGCCAAGAAGAAATTCTACAAATGAATCATGAATCATTGGTCGAAAAAAATCTGGGAATCATGAATTGTCATACTGAAAAGATTCTGCTTCCAACCCCGATTAGCAACTAGGCAGCGCTTTGGTCGTCATGGAGTGGTTGCGTACGTGAGGAGCTGGGAACAAAGTTCCGTTAGGAAATAGATATCTCTCCCAAACAGCATTTGTCAACACCTACGAACATTAGTCTTACAGTAACAACAGAAAGCAAAATGATTAGTTGGCTGGGAATGTGAAATGGGAACGTCCACCAAAAATCTGGAAAATGAACTAAGGAACTTTCCAGAAGTGCTCCTGTAGAAATTATGGACATAACTCAAAAACAATAACTCCATCACTTGGGTGAACAGATTAGGAGAATATCTTGCTTCTAAACAACCTTAACGTTACTCGGTTTCTTAGCGGCTATTAGTGTTTACGGTTTTAATGAAACTTGAGAATTTAAAAGTTGGTCTAGGTCGCTCTTAAATTTATACAATGCCTCCCAAGAGTTTTAAACTTTAGCGACTCGTCAAACTAGTACCGTGTTTCGCCGTGTCAGAATATATGGAGCTTTTTGTTTAACTCGGTCTCCCCTTGGAAATGGGGAAAAACAGCACATATTTTGCCGGTTTTCCTGAAATTTCTCCTACACATGCACGGGTACCCCACCCCGGAATCGGGTTGAAAAATGTCGGCACGTCTCTCCGACATAACAGACATACTATTCAACTGTAGATGGATAAAAGTGCTTACCTGTTAAGTCCGTGAAATAGGCAATCAAAATATCGCATTCAGTGCGAATGAAATTCAAAACATTTCCATGGGGGAGACTGGAACGAGTTCAACAAAAAATTTTTGATATGCCTTGGAAAGGACAACATTCACTAGAACATGACAAAATATTTGTAAACAATTTAAAATTTCAAATATGTGTAGTAAAGGTGCGCAATGTAAAACTGTGGAATGACCTTAAATGTACTGTTCCTTTATTGGGTCCAAGAAGATGCCATAGGTTTAATGTTAACGATTGCAATGACTACAAGATCTGGCTGAATGTTTGTTCAAAAATTGTTTTGTGCAAATAACAGGCTTGAAGTGAAAACTCTAGGATTTATATCTGAAACTGTACAAAAGAGAGTTCCGTTTAAAAGTAGACCCACACATGTGAAAGAAGCGTCAAAATTTCATTGTCAAAAAGGACTTGACGACGCTAAATTCTTTTACTCAATGAACTAATACGTTAACAACAAAGAGTTCCTCTCCAGGGACACTCTGTTCATATTGGTCTGCTACACGTATACCGTAAAACGCGGCAAATATAAGTCCCGGGGCTTATATTTTGTCAAACACAGGTCTCTTTTTGATATATTTTTTTCTGTAGGCGCGTATATTCGGGAGGGCTTCAAAGCTTTTCAAAACTGCAAAATAGCAACGACATGCAAAAATTAAGTTTGAAGTCTTAGTTGTTAGTTGAAACGAAAAACAATGCATCATTTGGGAAATTTACTAGTTTTTTCAAGAAAATTCTACGATATTTTCCAGGGCTTATAAAAATGAAAAATTTCCAGGGCTTTTCCAGGGGTTTCCAGGGATTTCAAGGGCTTCAAAAATTTGTTTGTTTTTTAGATCTTCGTTAGATGAATTACATCTTGAGACAAGTCTGAAAGCTCAGTGAGACACAAAAGGAACAGACACGCTTCGTTGTTTTCTACAAACAAGCGTCAAGACCGTTGACTCATACAGACAAGAGAGTCTAGAACATAGATTTTCGTGTCACACCTGTATAGTAGTCCGGATGGTCTCTTACAGTTAAATCTGGTTGATGAGATCAGTTGTTTAGATAAGAACCTTAAAGCATAGTTGCATCTTGTGTGTACGCAACAAAACATCTAAGAACATTGTATTGGCCGGGCCTAGATAATTATAGCTTTTACAAGCCTGGACAAGTGACACATGAAAGATATATAATGTAAGCTAAATACTCTAGTTCATTAGTAGTCTCGAGTTGAGCAGTAGTTGAGCAGTCGAACTCTGATGCTTAGTCGTGTAACATCGCTGAAGAAGCTAGAGCGTCTCACTGTAAAATAAACGTCCGACCCCTGGTATCTCTGCCAATGCGAGTGATTCCTCATACGGGGATAAAAGTCCAATGTTGGTCGACAATAGCCTCGTTACACTTCACAATACAACATAAAGTTTAAATCGATCAGCGCCAGCCCCCGGCGAAGCTTATTTTTTGAGGGGATGGCAGGTTCAAAGATGGAAGGAGTTTTCTACTTCAAATGATTGTTCCTGAATGCCCCTTGACTTATCTAATTTTCTGCGTCAGTTCCGTGTTTTACGGTATGTATACATAATAAGACGTATATACAATAAACGAATGTTAACGTCTTCATTGTCTTGTCTTGTATTTTGCTAGCGAAGCAAACCGTAAGCCAAAATCTAACCAAAACACCTCTTCAACTTTTCTTCTGAAACAGTAAAGTTACTTCTTTTGATAACAAGTTCAATAATTGAAAACGCTTTTTTCTTTTTTTGGTAATATAAAAAGCCTGGTAAATCAAAATTCCTTATTTTTCCTACTTCAAAAAAAAAACATAAAAAATTTATATAGAATCTCTCTGCGTGTTTGGTAACAAAGTTTTTCATTTCTTTCAGTCGTGATACAATGATGTCCCAGGGTGATGCTGAATCTTCTAGAGGTTTCCATTAACTCTGTCATAACTCATCGTGAGAGTTCTGAAAGTGAATCAAAAGCAATAGTTATTGATATAGAGGTTCTTTTACTATAATACTTTGGTATTATTCTCTCGGTACTTTAATTCTGGGCTGCAAAGTCCAACCGCACGCCCTCGTCTTGGAGCCTGCTAACGGTGTAAGTCGGCCAACGGGGCTACGGTGAAGCTGGAGAGCCGACCACCCACCAATCGATAAATGCGGTTACGGAAACAATTACAGTAGCAGTCCCTCTCACTCGTCTAATAATAGAGGAGGGGGAAAACACTCGAACCCAACAAAATCTGGGGAGAAGTAAAGAACGTTGCACAAGACAAAGGAAGATGGAAAGCAACTCTAATTGCCCTATGACGTCCAACTTGGGACGAAGTGGATGAAATCAAGTCACTTTAATTCTAGCCTGACCGGACTTTCAGAAGCTGATGGAAAAAAAGGGGGGGGGGGGAAGGATTTCCAATCTTCTAATCTAAATGTAATCTAATCTAAACAATTTCAGGCTTTCAAGCATACCCAGGTGAAAAAGTAGGAGAAAAGTAGGACCAAAATTATTTTTAAAAGTACGACAAAAGAAGGATTTCGAGGGGAAAAGTAGGACAACTGAGGGCTTAGAAGAAGGAATAAGAATGCAGCCTTTGGTACAGATCTTTGAAGAAGTACTGATGAACTGCTTCTAGTCTGCCTGTAACTCGTTTCACTGCTGGTATGAGTGTGAGCCATCTGGACTGGACATGCCAGATGAGCTGATTTGTTCGTCAAGAAATTTTCCTTGCGACATGTGGTCCAGGCTTTAACCCTGAGCACCTGCAAGGCTTACTCCCTATTCCTGCATGATAAAACCTTGCACAATTTGTTGAAATTGCGGCATATAAAGAGTAGGAAAAGGTAGGAATTTCAAGGCAAAAGTAGGAATACTAGGAGAAGGGTCAAAAAAGTAGGAAATAAAAGGAAAAGTAGGATCACTTGAAAGCCTGCAATTTAATGCTATTTCAAACCCTTGTCTGCTCAACACGCGTGTTCAAAGCCTCGCCCAGCTGGCTCTTAGTCTTATGAACAGGTGAAATTCCCAATACACCAGTACACTGCCTCTTATTGTGTTACGAAACGAAGCGTATCAAGGTCTTCGGCAAAGATTCTTGAAACGAAAGTTTTTGTGTTGGGTATCGTATCGTTGTAATTAAAAACTCCATAACATGGTGAAGTTTTTTTGTTGGTAAATAGCCAACTTTCACGAGCGACGAGTTGACTACGGATTAGGTTTATAGAAAACGAAAACTAGTAGACAAATTGGTTCAGCAAAAACCAACTAACAAATTTAAACCGATAAAAACGAGTGTTAAAAGAATCCACCACTGTTTTTGTTAAAAGGCACCAGCAGTTTTAACAGACAGTGAGTAGTTTAGCCAATCAGATTGCAGATACGTGACGGTGCACTAGTTTTTTTTCTACTAGAACAGCATAATTTTCCACACTTGCAGGGCTGACGAGTTTACGGAGGACGAATAGCAATGCATCCGCTCAAGATCCAGGTACAGTCTATTTTGACGCAAAATATAAAAATGAGGAATGGATTTTAAAACTGCTCAGTCACTCTGAATCTCGGCTTCAATGGAACACGAAAATGACCGTACAGGGCCAGTGTGGGAGTAATGAGGGCCATTTTAAAAATGAATTTATACTGAAGAACCAAGACACTAGTTCTAAACAAAGGCTCCATTTCCTAATTGTGAAAATGAGAGCTGGGAAGAAACTGACCTTCTCTAGTGTTCTGCGGCAGTTACATTGGCTATCTCTGTCACTGGGCTGTTTGATGTGTTCCATCCCAGGGTGCTTCTGGGGTTTGGTTGTTTGCCGCTTGGAATACTCCTAAAGACAGAACGAGAATCAATTTTCAAATAAGGACTGGGTTTAATGAGTAGAGTAAGAACTTGGAAGACAAATTTTGCTCAAGAAGAGAATTTCACATCTAATTCTGCAACGGTTTTCCATTAACCTCTCCTTATCAAGATAAAGTTTGAAGGACAGAGAGACGAAATTTACCTTGAACACAACCCTGCGCTAATAAAAACGTGTATGGTACATTGTCCATTTTGAACGCAAACTACACCCGAAGATAAGGCGTTACCTAAAACAAGGTCCAATGGTAACAGAAATGTGTTGTCACCGAGTAGGATTGTCCATTTTTAACACAAACTACACCAAAATATAAGGCGTTACCTGAAACAAGGGCCAATGGTAACAGAAATGTGTTGTCACCACGTAGGATTATCCATTTTAAACACAAAATTCACCCAAAGATAAGGCGTTACCTGAAATAAAGCCCAGTGGTAACAGAAGATATTGTCACCAAGTAGATTGTCCCGAGTAAACTGTTGTGCTTGTTGAGCAATTTGCTGAGACTGCAAAGAAGTCAAACAGAACACAATTTTAGAAAAATTGAAAACAAATGTTTACCAAATTCATTATATACACTCTTTTTTTAACTTCAATTGTTTCCAATCATGGTATTGAATAGTAGGACGTTCCAGTATAGACTTCCGATGCGAATATTCGCAGATCATAATGTAAAATTTTGAAGATGACCGCGTGCAAGTATCCAGCAAGGTGCATCCAAACGTGCAGACCTGTGCTTGTTATTTTTGTTCTGGACGATGCGGTCCTCCTTGCTTAGGGTCATACTATCACACTGTCTACATCAACCTGACAAAAACTAGCAGACTTGACTCAATAGGTCCTGTTCAATTAACACAATCGTGAAACAAATACCCAAGTTGTTTTTATCAGTTAGCATTCAAATGCGTGAAAAAGGTCTAAGTGGTTAGCCGAGGGTTCTGTGTTTAGCCCTCATCTGACGACAATTCTAATATGCTGACTTGCGGAAATAGAAACAAAGATTTGGAGATGCATATCTTAGGGAAGTCGATTTTGGTTCGTGGAGGAGAAACCTTCCAGTTGACGACCGGGAATAATTGAAAACGAGTTATTTTTTTCACAAATGGACGACAAGATTATTATTAAGATTAAAATTAATACGAACATAATACTTAACTCTTGAGGCTCGCTTTTGGGAAAGTGAAACTCAAGTTTCCTTGTTTATTGCCAGCAAACAAAATTAGTCTGAAAAATAGGTCTTTGTGGCCTGAGTAGGACTCAAACTTCACGGGAATCTCCGCGGTTACTAGTCAAGTGTATTACCGACAAGCACCACCAGGGCTCGTCATGGTGGCAACACAACACTTGCTATTATCTAAGTAGCTACCTTGTTCTGGTTGTCCATGGCCCACTTCAACCTCTTATCCAGGTCACTAAGATCTCTCTTGAAAGGAATGTAGTGAACCCAAGGTTCAAGACCATGGTAGAAATGTTCATAATATGGGGAATCTTGCTTAAGGACAACAGAGTCACCAGCCAGCAGGTACGGAAGGCGATACGCTGCCACGGTCCCGTCAATATTTATTTGGTATTTCCACTGAGGAAGATTGGAATGACAAGCAAGTAAACCAAAAAGCAGCAAGTTTTAGTTTGCAAAATAAAAATAAACATTGTCTATGTTTAAATCCAGTCTTATGCTTAATTCAGCTGTTGCTTAGTGAAAAGCCAAAAAGATTAAAACTGGTCCTACATTGTATATAAAGACTCATGCTTCTGACTTGAACAGCAGTTCACGCATTCAACAGATTTTTCGATTACTTAGATAGAATAGATGATTTCATCATACTGAGAGTACACTGGAGACTAACTTTTTAAACACGAGGTTCCAGTATAAAAGGGTTAGGCCCGCCCCTTTTCGACCCTTTTCATGAAATTTGAATAAATTTTGAAATGTAATGGCCGCCATTGATAAAAGAAACAACCCACTTTCAACAATTCGAGGTCATTTACACCATAACCGTGAAAGTTTCATTTTTTTTATAGTTAATGAAGTCATTGGCATAACACCGTTCTACTGGTAAATTACGTCGTGAAAGGCTGCTGATAAAATTACGATATACGAAATTTACCATTTCGAAATTCGCGCGTGCTTCCCAAGACCAAATTAGACAAACAATGTCGATCGAGACCCGCATTTTTTCGCTATTTTATTAGGTGAAACTTCGCTTCTGGAAATAAAATCATAGTTGTAACACTAATGAAATTAAAATCAATCGAATACCGTCATGGCAAGGCTCAGAAGCAAAAATGAGCTATACAGAACTGTAGATTGTTTGCTTTATTTTGAAATTGCGAAACTAATCTAAATGCAAATAAAACGCGAATCGAAAAGCGCGCCACAACACGCCCACCAGAAGGCACGGACCTTTCTAGACATATTAGTAACTCAACGGCGAATGATTGGCAACTGAACGTGTGAAAACCCTGGGCTCAGCCCTTTTATACTAGAACCTCGTGTTTAAGTCAGTCCTCAAGCAGTTGCTGAGCCAAGCTGAAATTCCATTTTCAAACCCAATCAAGGAGCAGCTTCTTTATTTCGGTGACTGAACCACAAACCCATGGCATAACACCTTTTAAAGCCACTTTGCGATCAACTTAAAAGTTGTGGACCAAAAGCATATTGGTATCTGCTTTAAAGTGTCCATATATGCTGGCACTTATTTTACCGACCCTGGAAAGAGTGAAGTCTGTGAGGAGTTCAGCGAGAAAGGTCAAACAAAATTTTAAACCTTCAACCAGGGCAGGATCGAACCGGGAATCTCAGGATTTGGAGACAGAAATCTTATCACTGTGTCAACCCCTCCGCTTTGTATATGTATTCAGGAAGAAAAAGTTTAACCTTGCAAAACCGCTCTGCATGCAACTTTCAACAGTCATAATGGTTTTGATATTTTAAAAATAATAACAAGTGGATGTAAGGCTTGATTCACTTCGCTTTCACTGGGTTGGCGTCCGTGAGAACAAAACGAACGGAATTGGACCATTTCAATGGCGGCGATATTGTAGCATTCTCAGCAAGCAGTGATAGTCTAGCTTTAATAATTATTATCATTATGCACTCACCTTGAAAAACTCGAAGAAAGAAATGTGCTTGTGTTTCGGGCCATATTTTTTTTCGTCATATGGAAAAAAGAAGAAATTTGTGAGACCTACGTCGTAAAGCTTTGTTTTTTTTCTTCCCATTATGACAAGATTTAGCCTCTCTTCACGACTATCACGGCCCCGCCAGAACGCCTTGTTGATCTTTTTTTCCCACTTCGGTCCCGTGTTTGCTTGTACGGAGAGCATATCCAGCGACACGCTGTCAATAAAAATAAATGAGTGGAATTGTGGAACGGTAAACTGTACGATAAACAATTCCTAAAGAAAACAACAAAAACACGTTGGGGCTCACATACAAGCACTTATTGGGCATGAAATTCAAGGATTTTCCCCAGGCCTCCTACAGCCTATTCAGTGAAAAGCTAGGAACTCCTGCCAGTATGTATGTCAATCAAAGTTGGCCTGACAATACTAAACCAATTTTTAAAAGAAAACGAAATTCTGCTTTGGTTTTCAAATAGGGCTAGTCATAAAAACTCTTCACATGTGCAAAAAATTGATTCACTTAATCATCTAGCAGGTATAACAAGGGTACTGCCAAACAGTCCAATGTGTCTATGTTTCAAATTTGATGAGCTTGAACAAAAGAAACGAAAAAGATAAAGAAAAAATCTCCTAAATCACTGAACTCACAAGGAGTGAAAGGGTTTGACCTCGCCCCATATTTTTCCATTAATCTATTTACTAACGCTAAGGTTTGATGAGCGGCAAGAGAACTACAAATTATTTCTGTGCCCTGTTCCATTCCACTCATTCCATATACTCAAAAAAGAAACTCAGCTGTCCAGTTTGGGAAATAAGATCTGGGGCTCTCTTGTTGCTCGAATGATTGTCAATCTTAATGTAGCTTTGTTTCCTGACAAATTACTCAACGAGACATGTCTTGAGTGTACATAAGAGAGGGGAAAAGAGAGGATTTCCTATGCTATAATTCACCGGCCCATAGTTTCCAGTGTAGCTTCTGTCAAGTCGTATGTTGGCATGACAATATCACTTGTATCTTCAGAGCCACACCAAGACAAGATTGGAATCTGGGTACCTTTCTTGTGCACTAAAGGCCAATCGCCAAGATTTACAAAAAACTCCATGTCAGGGAGCTTCACCTTAAAAACAAAGCCATATTTGTAGAAACAAAAAATAGCAAACGTTTTCCATCATCAACTAATTCTTAGTCTATGATGCACGTGGAGCTTTGGTGGAATTTCAAAACAAACTTCAATCTGGTGTCTTACATATTGGATAATCATAAACTTGCCTTAAGAAGTAAAAACAAAATATAACAAAACTGGAAACAAGTCGAGTTATATTTTTGCCCAAACAGCTACAGATGCAAACATAGATGAAGTATGGATTAAATGATGAAAAGAATTATATGTATTACACACCTATATTAAAACCTAGGTACAAAACTTGCCACTTGAATAAAAAGTTAATTTCAAGCTAGCTAGCCCTATTTAATAACAAAAATAATTTGGTCAGACCTCAAACTTTATCAGTCAAACCAAGTGGAAAACTGAATTACCTTTCTAGCAAGAGATAACAGGATTGCATCCATAAACATTGAAAATCCAACATGTTCTCCATGGGTTTTTCGATAAACCTAATCAAAAAAAGGGTTTCTTACTTCAAAATTCAACTATCAAGTTACTGAATTGAGATTGGTGCCAGGTCACTTAATGATTGTTTTGATTATGATGTCAGATGATGATGATGCTAATAAAAATTAGTACCTTACTTGAACAGAAAAATTTATCTCTCTTTATATTAAATAATATTATATTATCACTAGTCAATGATCATCAGTAACAATGATTAATAAGGTGCTAATAACCACAATCAAACTGACATCAGCAATGAGGGTGATGTCCCATTTACCACATTTCTCGGACTATTTAAATCAACTTTCTGAGACCCTAAATTAGAGTTCAAAAAGTGGCCTCAACTTATATAAATTAAAGTCACAATGCAAAGTCTTCCTTCAAAAATTTTGATCTTAACAGCTTCAGAAACATCATGTAAAAATACTCATTTTACCTAAAAGTTGCTTAGTTAAAGTAATCTATTTATAAATTTAATAGATTTCGTTTTTTGCCAAGTTTGTGTTTTGTTTAACTTCAAGAGTGAAAAAAAGAGACAAATATAAATTTTAGCTCAATTTGTGATTAAAATATACTTTGAAAATTTGGGTTGACTTATATAATTTATAATATACCCCGACTTGACTTATAGTCTGAAAAATACAGTATATGAAAGTGATGATAGCCACTATCATAGATTAGCTAGGCATTATAATTAATCACCAGTGAGTATGACCATAAAATAGTCATATTGAGTTTATATATTTTATAGACAAGAAAAATTAAATTGATAACAGCAAATGTTAAGTGGAGTTGGTGGTAATAACAAATTCACTATAGAACGACAAACTACAACTGCATTCAATAAATGCCAAAAATGAAAACAGTGAGTTTTTTGTGACCAATTATGATACCACAAAGATAACATTAGTAGGAGAAACAAAAAATTATTTGGGAGGGGG
>JAOBAT010006648.1:0-10588 GCA_026413305.1 Hydrozoanthus tunicans
ACAACCTTGAAAACCCTAAATCCAAGGGATCGAGCTTCTCCGAGACTTGATTATTGTAGAACAAAATAATGTGCTAACCAAGTTTTGAGGTGTTTATTCAAAGTCATTTTGTTTTTCAGAACTCACTCCTGGCAAGGACCATTTACTACAACTTACATTAACTATTCAGAATGTGAAATTTCAGTTCTCAGGCTCTTGAGAAGTTCTTTTGTGACAATAAAGGCTACTTGCAAATGGTTAGTATAACTCAGGTTTTTCTGGTCTGAACTGCACTAAAGAACTGGAATTTCACAGACCTATGGGCCTACATTACACCAAGCCTGTATGATAAAACTATACTTTATTGGAACATTGTTCATTAATCTAAAAGCACTCTGAAAAAAGTTTTAAAATACTTTACATCAATATCAACATTAATTAATATCTACTGAGATTGATAAATGTTATGAAATTCTGTAGTCAATTCATTAAATCTTTCTGCACTCCCAATTTTGAAAAATACTATAATTAAGTAAATCTTGCTCCGTTCTTTACAAATTAACAAAAACACACAATACATAAAAAATCTGTTTCAAATAACCGAACTACTGAACATACAATTCTTGCAATTTCTAAGCCATGGCCACACGGTGCAATATTGCTTGCAATGTTGTGCACAAAAAATGGGAGAATTTCACCACGTAGCCACCTTTGAAATCATTGCATGCAACGTTGCACAAAGAAGAAACCAATCCTATTCCTGCAACATTGCATGCAACGATTTTGCCGAGTGCCTCCACAAAGGGTTTCAGTTGCGCGCAACATTGCACAATGTAGCCACGGCTACATGTAACAGTACAAGTTTGCGTTATTATGAGATTTATAAAAAAACATGATGGCACGAGCAAAAATCCAAAGCTGTATCCCCCAAAGCCTTTTCCCTACTTTTTTGTTATAGCATAGCAAAATCTCAAAATGCCAGGGCAAATCAGCTGCAATAAAATACTGTATCTGTCATGATCAGTTGAAATTGCTCTTCTGAATCAATCAAAACATAAGCAGAAAAATAATTACATCAACTTATTAACATCCACATAACTATTTCTTTTTTCCTTTAATAGAGTTAATGTAAGGGCATTGCAAAATTCTAATTAAATAATTAAGATATTTTTCCTAATAGAAAACAAGAGAGTGAACAGACCCCCTGTATCATTACACTGTTAAAGAGAACAAAATGAAACTTTTAAAATGTCAATTGCAAATATCAACAACATAAGAGTTTGTACCTTCAAAACTTGTAAAACCAATGTTTCCCGAGGTTAATAATAAATGTTTCCATGCTGAAAATTTTCCTGCTTATAAACTAGTACCTACGTACTCTAGATCTTATGGTATAATTACACAATCTGACTACGAGATACACCTCTACGATTACTTCGGCTCTCACCCTTTTTTGCCCTCATTGGCTTTTTCCCAGTCTTTAAGAACTGTACCAGTAATCCAGTGCTTGTTAGCAATGGCCAAATGCCAAGGATAATCCAGGAAACAAGACAAAGATTTCCACAAACAGCCATGACATATGCTTTCCTGTAGGTATAGATAAGAAGCCAGAAATCTTCTATGAAATAGTCTATTCCTCCCATGACTAAAGCTCCTCCGAAAACCGATGATGAAATAATGAGCAGCACGCGTTTCCACCAAACAGTTACTCCAGCCATTATAACAGCAACACCACAGATGACTCCAAATGGAATAGTTATTCCATGGTATTCATAAACATGAGCAAAGCCAAGTAGAAAAGCCATTGCCAAGCAGAAACCAGCTGAAAGTCCCAAATTGAAAAGTCCAACAAACTTCACAGTAGTGCAAAGAATGCCGGCAAATGTGGCGACTGCTGCTGTTATTAACAGGACATAATGTAACGCTAGGCTGCTCTTGATCAGACAAAGAACATAGGTCAGTAAACCAGCACTGGCAAAGCCTGCAATGAACAGTGTGGCTCTCTGGTACTTGTAGCCTGTCAAAATTAATGACAAAACAGAGTTGCAAATAAGGCCACGGTTTTACAAGCAACATGCATATGATAATTAAATTTTATACCAAGACTGCATTGTTCAAAGGCTGGTTAAATTAACCCTGGGTTAAGCCAAAGTTCAAACTAGAATTCCTTTTCTTAAGCATAGTTTTATGGTTGTCATAAAATATTGTTTAGATGTTCCATGGAAAAATTTCATTTCCAAAATCCTAGTTCAAATCAGATTCTGTATGGTACCAGACATTTGTACAAAGACATTTCATACCAAGATGTTTTGTAACCAATTGTTGGAGGTTTCATTCGCATATACCCAACTGTCAGAGGTTTCGCACCCAGTCAAGACATTTCATACTCACTCAAGATTTATTGTTCCTACTTTTGTTTCAGCTTAGAAATAATTTGTTTTTACTGCTTTAGTAGTTGAAATGATACTTACAATGTATGATTTACAGAGAAACCACTGGCTAGGTAAAGTGTACCTTACTGAGTTTCAATTTGAAAACTGTGTCCAGCTGGGAAAACTGTTATTATGCTCTGTAAAAACTTTTATTGATTCTGTTACTGCAAAGAAAAGGTTGCATATACACTCCTTTGAAAGCACTAATGGGTACCGCACTAACGACTTGGCCTTCAGGGTTTGAACTGTTATTTATGCTTGCCCTATTCACATGCAAATGATATTTTCTTTCTTTTTAAGCATCTTTCATCTCCTTACTTTGGAAAGTTAAATAAATCATAACAAACATACATGATTAGTATCATTCCAACTATTAACCCTTTCAGCCCAGGCCAGTTTATAAACATCTAACTTCTCCTTACATAACACATACAAAATAAGTCATTTGGTAATGAGAAAACGGAAATTGATCAAGCAGGGTGAACAGTTAAGGGTGAAAAGCCAAATTCTCCTAACTGGTTTTACAAAAGTATGGGCCCTAGATGGGAGAATTTACCAACAAGATTTGTTGTGTTTGGGGCTGAAAGGGTTAAGGCACTGAAAACAAATGATAGAAAATGAAACCAAAGGAGGAACGAAAAACCCTAAGTGGGTTCGAAACGTCTTGGGTTGTTGCAACAAGAAGGAAGGTTAAAAACTTAACTAACCTGGTTTAAGGTTAGTGCTAATTGGCCTTTGAACAAAGTTCTGAGTCCAGGGGAATTTGTATCTTTCATTGTTTCATAGCATAATATGGTTTTAGTTGAACGTCTAGTCTTGTACAAATTAATGATACAAATTATTGTGTGAGGCCTAAAAACATAATAACACATTTATTCATAATCTGTATATAAAATAGATAGCATATAACTTCGAAAGCTATTCTATTAGATCACGGGTAAAGTTAATTAAATGCACTAGTGAATACACGTGTTAAACGTTTAAATCAAAACAGAGCGATATTAGTGTATATCACACTGCTCTTGATGAAAGAAACATATACTTTAAGGCACAATTGCAAAGATATCTCTAGCCCTCGACTAAAATTTACAATCTGTTTCGTTCAAAGTGCTTTTTGTAATAGTTTTGAATATTTGAGTAGTATAGGGTCGGAAACGGCGCTATCACAGACTAGCTATTGCGTGGCTAAGTAAAGAACATAAACGCCTTTACAAACATACAATAAACCTGCGAACAAATTCAATTCGTAATTCGTTTAAGTTTGACATCTCGCTCCTTGACTTGTTGAATGCTTATTGTTCCATCTTATCTAGCTCTCGCTCCATTTTTCGAGAACATCGGATCCAAAACACAAAATTTAAGGTATTTAATAAATCCCCTCTTACGGAGGGCTGGGATTTAACTTCAAGGCTATCTATTTCATTCAGTAGTTCACGACGTTTTGTTTTGAAATACTAGGCCTGCGGAAAAGATTGGCTTGTTATCAATAGAGATAAAACTCTGTTGACCGTACGATTATCTCCGTCTCGAACCATAAAAATATATTAGCTGCTCAAAGTCGATTGTTTTGCATAGCTCGTCGGCTTTATATGTGACTGAAGACAGGTATTTCTTCTGGCTTTTCCAAAATTTCAACCAACATAAATGTAAACTGTTGAGTAATTACTAACAAATTCCAACACACCATTTTTGCTACGACTTTAAATACATCACAGCATACTTCCGTAAAAAACAGCCAAATTCTCGCATGATAATTTTAACCGCAAACGAAAAAATAATATAAACACACAAGGCACAAGCCTTTCGTTTTCATTACTGCTGTTTATAAGGCATATTTGAATTTCTAGGTCGAGTAAAATATACATATCAAGCTACAAAATAATATTTTCTCGTACTTCAACTGGCGTAAAGTTGTCTTACAAAACGATTAATCAGTTAGTCGCTTCGTAGTCTCATGAGGGAACACGAGTTGGTTCGCAAAATTTCAGACTAAAAAAAACCACAGAAATGGATTTATACTTATAGCAATATTTATTCCATATCTAAATAGTCAAATTGAATAATAGACTTGAGCAATTTCACTTAGTCGACCAAATAATTGTTATAAAACGAAGAACAATTCATGACTTGAAGATTAAATAGATTCTTAAAAACTAAAATTAATAAGTTGGACTTCAAATTATAACTTACCAACGAAAAGCTGAAATCCACCGATAACTACAGCAAGAATACAAGCAATTGCCGGTCCGTATGTGATATTAAACTCCAAGTCTTCCCAATTGCAGCTAAAAACTTTGGGTGAAGTTTGGTTCGGCGATGTATTCTGGGCTGATACATTTTGTGAAAGAGCATCGACTGCGCAACAGAGTAAATGGAGGAAGATGGACAAATGCAGATACACTGCACCCGTATACGACATTCCTGCCTGTAGGGAAAACAAAGAAGCTGTTACTGGTAAAAAAGAATCGCCCGAACTCGAATTATCGAGCGTCCCTAGAAATATACGTTACAAGGAGATTACCATTTCGCGGAAAGCGGGCCCAACCGGTTTTTAAAACAAAGAGGTATTCAACCAACTTGGGCGTGTAAAATTTCCACACTTCTACATATTTCTGAACTAAATTCGCCGGTAAATCTGAGCGCAGTTACTTCTTTGAAACGAACAACATATCACTAGCTTCGGCATCTCAACATCAGCAACTCTTTTCATAATTGTTGTCAGCGGTTTTGTGACAAGGAGTTAGAATTAATCGATCATTAATGATTAACTTTCGAGCCCACCTTTATATTTTTAAACACCTTACTTTCTTTTGTAAACAACGAGCCGAATATTTTGAGAATCACTTTTAAAGGTCTTTCACTTTCTGCAGATTTGCAATGCCACGATTTTATATTTATCGATGTTTTAAGCCGGCCCCACATAATGATAAGTCTTGTTAATGAATATTTATTAATTTAGCAAATTATTAGAATTTTCAATTCTTGAACAAAGAGACCATCGAAGCGTGATTTTTTGTGACCAAGCCTCAAACGCCCATTTGGTCGATACTCAAAAATATAGGTTCGCGTGCCATCGCTTGATCATTAATTATTTTTCCTTCTCATCAGATCATCCACAGTCGAAATGTTTTGAGTATTCCGAAACTGAAAGTTAAAAGCACCTGAAAAGAATATAAAATTTAAAACAAAGCCGCAAAGTGCTGCAAAGAGTAGGCCCTCGGAGAACAATAACTAAATATATACATATTAGCTTTGTTGTACATGCGTTCTATTGATATATAAACTGCCTGTAAAATGGCTTTTAGGCAGATCTCTCAATCTTTTAGATTCGTCGGAAACCTTGGAAGTTTAAGCCACGATAAGTCAAAAAACCCAATCCCATTTCAGGGAAAACCTGAAGCCGAGTGAATGTTCATTCAATCGTTCATGCAATCATTTATTATGATTTCGTGTAAGGAGCTCATTAACGCATTTTTTCATTTTTTTTGGCCTAGAAACAAAATCGAGTATTCTATTTGTATCTGTTGTCCAAAAAAAGAAGAAAAAGACGTCAGTTAATCCTTATTTTGTGTGCAGATGCCCGTACTCCCCTATATTTGGCTGGTAGGTACGACTTTGGTATTTTTAGGGGTTAAAATAGTCCGTTTTGGGGGGTTGTTAACACACTAAGAGCCTGGTATTTTTTGGGGTTGAAAAACGCGAAGCTATTGGACCGCTTGCAGTCTCGTGTTTTAAAAACGTGTGTACTGAGCAAGAATATAGGACAAACGTGGCGAACGCTTGTTACGCGCGGGTTTTTGTTTACTGCATATCATGTTCAGGGCAAAACGAGGGGACTTAGTGCCGACCCACTAGCTATTTAGGGAAAATTTCAGCTTTCAATTGACATTTTTAGAGCAATTTTAAACCGGAGGTATTAATTTTTAGGTTCGAAACTTTTTATCCCTTGGTATTTTTTAGAGTATTTTTGGGACTTTTTCGACGGTCATTCCTCCCTCGAGTACAAGTGCCACGAGTCTCATTATGTTCAGTATGTTCCTGCCGCAAACCCGTTTCTCTGGTAGAAAAGGCGTTTTCTTCTTAGGTTTAAACTGGAAATCGGGCATTCTTTTTATTACTCCTTACCAGAAGAGCGTTGAAGTAAGAAGCACTTAATTTGAAAACCTTGACGTCATAACAAATGCTACTGAAAAAACGATCGATGCATTTATTTGTTTTCAACATCAGAACTTTCTGAATACTCACTGAACTCCATTAACACCTACCATTTACACGACATTAACTTCAGACCTCAATGAAATTGAAATTTTCAAACCGTTAACGAGAGTTAGTTGCTCTAACGGATTTACTTGCTTTATTGACAATATACTGGAAATGAAACAGCTGTAACAACCAGTGAAAGAAATGGTTTTTTATAGTATACAAGATTTTGATACCGACATATTGTAGACCCCGCTACAAAATTTGCTACACTCTTATTTTTAAAAAAAAGAGTGTACTCTGTTTATAAGAATATTGAGACTTAAATGAAAGGTGCCCTCTTCGTCTTAATTTCTGCGACATTTTTACAGCCCTGGTGTCGGACGAGTTAAAGAGTCGGTATTCAAATTGGATGGTGTAGTTTTGTTCGGACTACCAAATGCCACCGATTTACGGCAACCCGTTGATGCTATTCGATACCACAGTCATTCATTGAAACGGAAATTCCATGTCACCGATATTCCCAAAGCTAGGAATATTCGTAAGAATATTTTCAGTTTAAAATCGGCCAAAAAAAAGTTCATCCAGCCTCGATCGGCAAAAAACTGTACTCAGCTTATAAAAAAAAGAGTGTATCAGTCGAGAGGAGACTGCGCTCCAAGACGGAAAGAGTAAAAAGTTACCTTTGCACAGCAATGAATAAGAAGCGATTTAATTATTTGTAAATCTTGGCCAGCCACAAAGGAGCGGATAGACAGAATTTCAGTGTTTGTGTATACAGAAACAGATTATTTCACTTGACACCATCCTAACAACACAACTTTCTTCTGTAAGAATTGAACAAATTTTATAAGAACAGCCAAGCTGAGATTGTCATCAATTTGAGAACAAGCTAGGAACAATCCTGATCAACCGGCTGAAATTTTGATCTGACATTTTTAAGAATTTTTTAACTTGTTTATATGAAACTTAGATGTGAGTAAAAACTGTACGCGCGCGCTTCAACTTTCTGTTTATCGCGTACCGCGGTAAGAAAGCAACTAATCTTGTTTGAAAATATCAGGAAACAAGAATAATTTAAGAACATTTTGATCGCCAAAAAGTTTAAGAACAGCCCAGCCTCAGCCGAAAGTTGATGATTCTCATAAAAAAAATGTATACATACTGCTTTTCAGTTGCACTATTGACAACGTTCATCGATGCTGCCACAAGTTAAGCTGTTTCTTCTAAACAGATTGTCTTCTAAACATGCATTCCGCCAAGACCAGTATGTGCGGCCTCGTATTTAGAAATACAATGGCAATAGGATTAAAAACAAATAAGAAAGATTTAAGAGTAAGCCTTCTCAGTGTAGTCGACCACTATGGCTAGTTTTGGTTTACGGTAATTGGATACCGTTCAAACACCGCGGAAACAAAAATATTTGGGTAGAGGGGGAGGTGGGGGGAGGCACACTTGTTTCTTTCTAAATGGATTTTCGAAACGATTTTGGTAGGTTTGGTGCCATCTGGGTTAAACCAAAATCGTTTAAAAACCTAAAAAAATCAAATTTTCAATTTCACCTTGTTCGTGGTTCCATACAAATACTGTATTTGTATGTCCACACCGCCTGTTGTTCGAATAAGGTTTCTGAGACAAACAAACTTGAAACACTGCACTGACCATTGGATCCTTTTCAAGACTTGCCATTCTAATTTTTGTTCCCGAGAACCCACACGCTCAGTTAAAGACGAGCGAGACTGACAAAACTATATTACGTAGAAAAATTGTTCATTTCTATTTTGAACAAAAGCTTATTTAAAAATTAAGTCATCCTTAAAACAAATAATTCCGCGGTCAAATGTTTTAGCCTCTTTCAGTATTTGAATTAAGAATCATTAAGACTGGTGACAGTGGTGTTGAGGTTTTAAGAAATACTGTTGCAATTGTATATGCAAGTACGACTTTGGCGCCGAGTGTTTCGACTTTTTCTAAAGCAAATATATCCCATGACAGTATTAATTAACCTGGAAAGATATTCACCGTTGTTTTCTACATAAAGCTATATTAGATTGTATTTAAGAGTAGTGTAGCTTGGCATTTTGCCTACGTGTTTTGTTTTTTTATCAGAAAGGGTTTTGAATTTTTTCCTTTGTACCGAGATAAGATAATGTAATTATAACACTGTAATAGCGGTGCCGTAAATAAATAATGCAAAAATAAGATAATTTTCTTGCTTGCTCATGGCTATAGCTATTAGGTAAAAGGGACGAACAAAAATTAAACTCAGCACAAACATATTTAACTGGTAAACGATTAATATAAAAATCCTTCTGTTTTATCGATCCTCTGATTTAAAGCGTGCCATTATTGACAAAAGAGTTTGGCGAGGCGCACTAAAATTTGTGTTGCGATATGCATTTCGCAACTCAAAGTCAAAATCTCGACATTGTCCATCTCGACCGCCAATACTTTATTCAATGCATTCATTTCTGTTGTTGACTTCAAGATCCAAGCAGGAATTTATGTTAATGTAAGTCCTTTCTTCTTGCCAAATTTCCGCAATAAATCCATTGATATCTTTGAAAAATACTTAGGGACCACAAAGACGTGCGATAGACAAGGATAAGAAAAAGATAAAGCATAATATTGTATTTCATCTGGTTTTTGAAGCAAAGATTTGAGATGAGAACAAATGAATGCCTGAAAGTAAAAGCAACCGTGTGTTTTAATCGCCCATGGAAAACGTGCCAAGTGTTATACTTATGGAATGATAAAACAAACCTTAACTGACATGAAAACACTGTCCGAAAAAGTAAGAGCTATAAATCTACTCGCCTATTTCATCCGTTACTGTGTAGACTGTGGTTTCCACTTTAAAACCTTTTACGTCCTTCACATGTAGCCGTAGTAGCGAATTCTTATCCCTTAATCGATTTCTTTGTTTCTAGGCTGAGCTGGTGGCTTATCAGTGACGTATGGCGTAAATTTAGACAGCTGAGGTGCCAGTCAACATATGTAAATTATATGCTTACACGTTGCAGTCTTGTGATAAAAACTTCGCATAAAAGTTGAAACGAAACACGTTTTTGAGAGAGTGAAAACTCTATATATAGAAATTCTGCATGAAACAAATGCTTGATTTCAGTTTTAAGATTTTCATAACCTCTTTGAACAACTTTTTTAATTTTTGCATTTTCTGTACTAATCGAATAAACATGTATATTGGCCTTGTGCCTCGATGAATCAAATCTTGCGACCACCAAAGTTTGCGTTCATCGGCAATGCTTCGAGCGGATCATGTAGTTTTATTTAATTCATCTTAGTCTCAGTAGCATTTCGTTCGTTTGAAAAAGAGGCATTAACAGTAAACTTAAAACATATAGCCCCTGAAACTGTAGTTTAATAGAAGACGTTTACTTGGCAAACATACAAGCAGTATTTGTTAACAGGTTGAACGGCAAACAAACGGTGCCATAGATAACTGATTAATTTGTAACTGATATGCACGAGTTGATTATTCAAGAATGGCTGTAGCAAGGGGGTTGTAGCAAATTCAAGGAAAGTTTCATGCATGGTCTAGTTTCACGTGATAAAGATTTAAGGTGACTTCAAACATTTTATCACAAAACTTTAGCACCGATGTCGGCCAGGCAAAAAGTTCTGCTTCAACATATGTGACCAGCAAAGTGTTTTTCAGTCTCAACTTAAGTCCGACGTACCCTTGACAGAAATTAACCTCGATCGACTTCCAAAGCTAGGATACAAATCAACCGGAAGTTAAATCGAAAATAGCCACAGGCAACTCAGGGCTTCACGAGGGCGCAGAAAAGCCATGACCAGGCATATTGCACATTTATCAGTGCACTATGCATATTTTTCAAGGGTAGACAGTTACAGAAACGTATTTTGAAGCCTTATGGAAGAAGTCAAAACAATGGTATTTTTAAGGAACCCAATTTTGTCGGGGGAGGTGGTGGGTGGCGGCACATATCCCT
>JAOBAT010006659.1:0-10587 GCA_026413305.1 Hydrozoanthus tunicans
TTCGTTTGGAGTTTTTTGCTCGGAACCGAAGGTTTCACACTTCTTGGTTTGAAGAGCAGCTTGAGCTGTTTCAAGATCGTTGAATCCTTTGCAGGCGCCACCTTTCTTGCCCGAGATTTTACTCCTTACTCTGCATAAGACTCAGTAACTCCTGCTGCTGTGTCTGTCCACCATTTTCAAAGTTCAAAGATTGGTAAGCTTCACGTTCAAGTTCACCGCTCTCATTCCATGCACTGGGTGTGAATGTGAGGTGAGTGTTGTTAGGCGTGCCAGAATTCTATGAGCTCTATGAACTGGGTGAAATCTTCTCTAATTGAGGAGTTATCTTTTGTTTGCCGATACAGCCTCCCCTTCTTGATGAGGATTAATGGCTGGGACCGTAGGTAGGGTTATGCTGCTCTAAGCTCACAGCCCTGACCTTGTGAGTATCCTAGACCTATGAATGTTTAAATTTGACACCCTGTCCCAGACCTTTAAGTAAGAAACCTTACCTTACCCCAACTGACCAAAGTGGAGAAAAATACCCTAACCCATACCAAGTAAGATGCCCCACTACAGACCTAAGGCTAATTAAGTATATCCCAGACTGCAAGAGCTTGGAAAACATACCCTATAGGGTAGCTCGTGGTCTGGGTCGGGACTGGGAAAATATATCTAACTAGACAAACAAGCGAATCAAGAAACCGGGTTATATAAGGTCTTACATTTCATTTCAATGTCAAAAGTAAGAACCAACTCTGAAAGAAGTAAGGAATGATGAAACTGATGCCTATTATCATGGATCGAGTGGATACTTGTACATCTTTTGAGAAGGGCCAGCAGGTATTAAATGGAGTTTTAATTGGGAACATAGAATATAGAATTTGCGAGAAAGACTGATATGGAATTCGTCCAAGACTAGTTTCTTGTTTTGGTTTGTTATTATCTTCATTGCTACAATCATCATCGTTTACGTCACTGTAGTCGTTAGCTGTATCATTACTGTTACCATCACCATCATTTCAATCACCACAGTTATCATTAGCAGTATTAATGATGTCATCAACATTCCTTTTTTATTGCAATCTCCAGTTAACATTAACAGTATCTTCATTGTAACCATCACCAGCATCGCAATCGCCACGTAAGTTGTTTCTAACATCGCTGTTATTACCATCAGCTTCATCGCAATCACCACAGCTGTTAATAGCAGTATAATCATTGTTAGTAAAATCATACTAGTGGTCTATCATGAATGCTGCATTCTGATTGGCTACGCTACTCATAGGCTATTTGTGATAGCCTACGAGTAGCGATTGCGCGTGATCATATTTGTCGTAAACATTAAAAAATTAATTTTAGAGCTTTAAAAAAGGCTTTTTACTTCTGATTTTTGACTAACTAGTATGATTTTACTAAAACAATTATCCCTCTCGCCCTCATGGGCTAATAGGCAAATAGCTCATTCGGGCTTGAGGGATAATTTTTAATTACTATCAACGTCATTGCAATAACAACAGCAGTTAATAGCAGTATCAATATTGTTACCATCATCATCACCGTACCATCATCATCAACCTAATTACCATAGTTACCGTTAGAAGAACTGTCATGTTACTATTCAATTGCAGTTGTGGGACGCTCGTGAACGCAAGGAGCTATCCCATTACACGGGACACATTCAGACTGCGTCTGCTTGTCTTTTCCTTCCCGCCTTTGAAAGGTTCACAACTCGGAACTTGTAAGTTCACCAGTGTCTTTCTGTAGGCATTGTTTTTGGTTTTGACAGAAATTTGTCTTAATCCAAACTATATCTTAAAACTTGTGCTAAACATCGGTTTATTTCTGTAGATTTCACTTTCTCAAGCTGAAAGCAAAACTAAAGTCCTAATTTAGTTTTAACTCTGTATGCATCTTAAATTTAAACAGATAAAATTGATAGAACCCTCTTAACAAAATTGATATGAGAACCTTTTCACAGCAGTGGAAGTGTGAAATCTGTGGAAAAAGCTAGTTAGTATATTTTAAATCAATACAGTTAATGGCGGTGCTTATGCCTTATGTTCCGTATTTTAAGCCAAATACATACGAAAAAGTACTAAATTTGAACTGGCTCTCTTTGGTGTTAAGCTCTTTCCTAATTTTAACAGGATATTGACGTCATCGCACGATATGACCATGAGACTTTGGGATAGAGACACTAAAGGTAATTGACTTCTCCTATAGATTGTTAGATTGTGTTAATCCAGAAAACAACTAAAAAGTCACAAATGAACACCCCACGAGAAAGAATATTAACTCCCTAAAGAATTTGTCCCGCGCTGTTTTCCACTTCCACTCCCGCAAAATTAAGGTCAGTTTCCACTTTGTTTCTCAGAATTTTTCGTTTATTCTTTATTTACAATATCTCTTAACCAGTAAACTACTCACATTCTTCGTTCCCTCTTTTCCTCTGGCTGCCTGTTATCTCTCTTCTTCCCACCCTTTCCATGGCGTTTCTCAATCCTTTCAGTTCAATACTTCAGTCCTGCTTCCTTTCTTACCCGTTATGGTTCCATATACGTTGTTTCAGTCCCAAGGCGTTCTCTCAGCTTTTGCCTTCGTCTGTCATTTCTTCCATTGTGGGGGATGGCTACCCTATATTACGCAAATCTCCTCTGCGTCTGGGTTCTATTTCTTTCTATAGGAGAATATTATCAGGCCTAAGTATATACCAGCTCAGCTACGCGCGATTTGATTGGTTTAGAAATAGTAATGACACCGAAACAAAACGGCGGGCGGAAACAATTGGTTCGCGTCCCTTTCGGATCGCGATATTGCGAAGAATTTGCTATAAAAACACGGTATAAACATATTCTGTTTCACGCTGTTTACGGCTCTTTGTAGTTGACAATGCGTGTGTTTCATCGTGCTCTGTGATTCAATTATCAAAGTGTTTTTTTTTTCATTCTACCCCTACAATCCCAATTTAAATATAGTGTTACTTAGCGCAACCCACAACCTGGAGGACCAGCGAATTAATGTTCGCCTCCCCCCCCCCCCCTATCCTTTGACCTGTTTGCCAGGGGGGTAGGGGGCTCTACCTACTCTAAAGTCGACAAAGCTCTAGAGATCTCTTTGGAATATAAAGCCTAATCACCTCAGTTGGGCAGATTGTTATGATACGCTTTCTTGTTTTCAGAATGCTTACTAACAGAGGAGTTTCCGGGGGCAGGGCCACTATCGGGGCTAGCTGCATTTGAGGATGGAAGGTAGGTCTTACTTATGAAAAAAGGCTATCTTTAGCCTTTGCTAGGGCGGCCTTTGAAAGTAAAAAGTATAGAGTTTTGGTTGTAATAACAGGCTGTGTATAGCCTTAACCTAGGCCGGCCATCTGTACAGTGGAGCCTCTCAATACGAACATAGTAGGGCCATGGAACAATATATGTCTAGTTTTTACATAGACCTGGCGTCTGTGCAGTGGAACCCCTTAGTACGACCAAGCTCCGCCATGGAACAAGTTATGTCTAGTTTTTACCTAGACCAGGCGTCTGTACAGTAGAACCCCTTAATACGACCATCGCACACTGTAGGGGCATGGAAAGCGTTCAGATTTTAGGAATCGCTAAATGAACAGCAGGAGGGTGGCATGGCTGGTTTACACTGGGTTTTTTTTTCCAAAATGTTTGTTTGAAAATCTGATGAGTGCCTCATTGAGACTGTCCTATCACTCACTGGCTAATAGTACCCAAACTCATCATTATGCTGGTGATCTTATTGGTAAGATTGTGAAGCACCGTAGAATTCCAACCCCCGTACTTTTAGATTTTATAGGCAAAAAGGCCGGTTATTTTCGGTTAACCGTTCATACTTATTTGGTAAGTGTGGTTGGTAAAGGCTGCAATGAAACCAAAATTGTACGTTCTTTTTTCTGTAGCGTTTGTGTATCAACTTTTAACCAAGGAATCTATCAGCTAGTGCTGGAAAAGACGGATGGTAATCTCAAACTGACCAGGAAAAGTCACTTCTAAACCCAGCTGTATACGCTGTATTCAGAACTGCACTGCTTTGTGAATAAGAAAATAGATTGTTTGTTCCTTAGCCAAACAAACATTCAAAACCTAGCCAGTATGGTTGCAATTGAAGCAAATTAGCTTGGGAAGACTCAACATTGACTCCAAACCTGATACACGGGAGAAGCAGTTGAGTAGTTCCACGAACTTGGGATCAACCTACAGTAATGGAGTTTAAGTGTGAGCCTTAGCCAAAAGACCTTGTTTATAAATGGTGGTCAATTTAAAATTATTTTGTCTGCATGGCAAACCAGTCTGACCAGCCTCGCTTTGGGTAGCAAATTCTTTTTAAAAAAGTGTAACTCAAAAGTGAGGCTGGTCGAGCTAATTGGAATTGGGGCAATGGAATGTTAAAATCGCAGCCATTTGTGAATAAGGTCTGTTACAAACTGTCTTAGAAACGAATTAGTTAAGATTTTCCCCTAATTTTGGAACCTTTTTTATCGTAAATAATTTCAAATTGAAAAGCATTCGTTGCTCGATTAGTAGTTCTCAATCTGAAGTCTAGTTGCTTACCGTAGGTAAGTGAATAAGCAAAGCCTTTATTTATGAACGGTAACACTAGATAGTGAAAAGGAGCTGTACCAATAAACTTGTGGCCCTTGTTGTTTGATTGTCATTTTTCTGCATGCGTTTTTGTTTAAAAGCTTTTTTGATTTTAAATGCCTAAAACTTTGCCTTTATAGGGCTTAGATGGTTCTGAACCACACGAGAATACTCTCTGTCTTAACGGGAACCTACACTCATAAGTTCCTTTTAAAATATTTATTTTAGAGAGGACTGAAAATTCTATTTCAAATTTGAATTTTTCCATTTTGGTATCCTCCGAAAACATATTATTATTATTATTGTCATCATCATTATTATTATTATTACTATTATTATGATTATTATTAATATTGTTTTTACTCAGTAAACTCGTAACTTGCAGTAGCAATCAAACCCGAGCTAGGAGTATTAGATGTTCTACTTTTTCGTGTACAGAGAGTTATTCTACACGAGTCAGCTCTGGTTATAAATTTATAGTTTATGTTGCTTTCCAAAAAAAAACACTTCTACTTCCTTTTCTCCCAATTGTTTTAATTAAAATTGATTCGATAGATTTGTAGTCGAGCATCAGATAGAAGGAGCCTATGATCTGTTTTAGGATGATAATCTGGACGTAGTGTTCCCCTGCGTCTAGAATGTCTGTGCATACTCTTGAACTAAGCAAGAAATAGTTGAATCAGCACTGAGTTTAAGGGTTTTTCCCCAGTTCAGGTAAATATCTTGTTGTGACGGAAACCACGCCATATTTTCGTCTAACAAATCCGAATATCTCTCTATAGTTTAGAGATTTCAAATGCGTTGTAACACTACGACCGGCCGACTTATCCTTAGCGATGTCTAAAACTGGATTAAAAATCCACCGAATATCAGTGATGAGTTCACATTCGAGTGAAGACAAATGACCTTCTAGTGTTTTTGAAAAAGCTGGGCAAATTGTATCGGGGGGCATCAAGCAAATTTTTTCAGAAAGAGTGTCTTTCTTAAGATTTTGGTATGTCACAAAAGATATATCTTCCTAAAGGATTGAAATATGAAATTCAAAATTATTGTTAAGCAAAATGCCGGAACTAGTGCTGGACGAATCGCATAAATTGGCGCGATACTGTTACTCAGCTGCCCAGATTAGCTATAAACACTTTCAGTACAGTGGTTTTCTTGAAGATGTATCACGCCTTTTGTAATTTGAGCCAGCGGACACTTCGTGGCACTTGTGGCCATTTGTTTGGGCTCTTACATTTAGCACCAAGATCCTGCAGCACAAAGGCATTCGCCTTGCAACTAAGATTAAAGTTTACCATGCTTTAGTTATTCCATCATTGCTTTATGGCTGCGAAACCTGGACTCTGTACCGCAGACACGTTAAACAGCTGGAACAGTTCCACACAAGAGCACTGCGATCAACTATGCCGATACGGTGGCAGGATCGGGTCACAAATCAAGAAGTTCTTGACAAAGCTAATTCTACCAGCATCGAAGCCAAAATCCTTCAAGCACAACTACGCTGGACTGGCCATGTGATTCGGATGGACGAAACTCGGATCCCACGCCAGATCTTCTATGGTGAGTTGGTATCGGGCCACCAAAAGCGGGGCCGCCCGAAGAAGAAATACAAGGACAACTTGAAAACCAACCTCTAATGGGCAGGAATTCATCCCAAGGCACTGGAAGCAGCCGCAGCGGACAGAACCGGCTGGCAAGCTACGATACGAAGCGCTACTGGAAACTTCGAAAACGACCGGCGACAACGCCTTGCAGCAGCCCGTGAGCGTCGTTACAGAGCTGCGTCCTCTGTCCCGATAACAGAAGGGATTCCATGCGAGATTTGCAATCGACTCTGCACCTCATCATTTGCACTTCGCAGTCATATGCGATCACACCGTTGACATTATTTTTATTTTCCATTTATTTAACTTTTCTTGTTTATTACATGTACATTGAAGCGCAACGTTAGTCTTCCTCGTCTATCGGGAGACAACCAACAACATACATTTAGCTAACAAATAAAACTTTTTTGTCGGCCATCATTTGCGTTGTATTGAGGTGCTAGATTATTTAAACCCAAGAAAGCAAAGCAAGATACATTTAAACAAGTAACTACAGTAGAATACCAAGTAACTAGCTAAAATATATATAAAAGGTTGAAAGTTCTTTAAAAGGTTTAAAAACCAAACGTTTTCAACAAAATGTTTTGAAATTTTTCAACAAAAAAACATTTGTCAAAAACGTTTGGTATTTAAAGCTTTTAAAGAACTTTCAACCTTTTAAGCCTTTTATTTATATTTTGACTTTCATTACCGAACTTATGTCAAATAAATAACTAGCTGTTTGTAATAGAAAGTGCAATGCTGCGGGCTGAAGAACGTGTTTTTTGTGTGGTTTACTGAGTTTTGCGATGAAACCGAGGTAGATTCAATGATAAAGCTAATTTATTGATAGCGAAAGTATTCATCAAGGTGACCGTTGTTTAGCGACGTGTCAAGAGGAAATCAACATGCTTTTATGAGTGTTTCAGCTCGGAAGCTTCATTAAGGAATTGGTTTGGTTTTAACAACTCGTACGACTTATCAGCAGCGGTTGCCGAAAATCAAAGTACTCGATCGGGTAAAATGTCAATGACATCATTTCAAAGGATTTTAGGTTAAACTAAAAGTCATAGCCAAACACGACACAAATTTGAATATAACAAAGCTGAATTAAATTGGTTAGATCAGCCGTACTCTTAGGAAGCGAAAACCGAAACCCCAAGATTATCAGCCTAATGAATAATTGCAACATCGATTAAATCAACGCTAACATTGTTTGAACCTACCTCGCTTTTTCGCTACTTCGTCGCAAAAATTTCCTTGCATATCTTCCCGAATTCCCAAAGCACGTAGCTACCGCTGACCAATGTACCGCATATGTACAAAATAAACTATAGTCAGTAGCCAGCCAGGAAAAAATCGAACTTGTTCCCAGACCTACTAGCTAGGTCCGTCGCGATTTGTGCTGCTGAGAAGGTACAGGAGGAGAAATAACAAAATGTGTAGAAACGGCAAAGCGTGGTCACTCTTCGCCAGTCCTTCCGCGCTGCTAACGTTCAAAGAAGGGGACGGAAATTTATTTGATTAATATTAGCTATCGTTCTAGCACCGGCTGGAAGATGCGCTGTTTTCTGTTTCGTAAAAAGGCAATTTTTACCTTTTCAGTCTCTTTGTTGCTAGTTGCGTTCTATCTTACTCTTAAAGGCAACGAAAAGTTGAACGCACTAAGATTCAACTTGCGGTCACAGAATCTGAAATATAATTTGTGGAATGACATCAAGAAAACTTCAGCTGGAAAAAAAATGGAAAACAAACTTGACTCGCTGATTTGTCAGCTGCCCGAGTTGGATCCGTTTTCGCCGATTGTTATGAAACTCGTACGCGAGACGAAGAAGGTGGCTTGCAGAGAAGAAATGTTCACTCGCCTTAAAGAAGGAAAATTTGTTGTCGACAAAATATTATGTAAAGAAAGAAACGTGTCGCAAGTCTACTTTCAAACAATTCTACGCCATCCAGGTGAGGTTAATCAAAATTCAGTCAATAACGATGCATTCCTTATATAGTTTTAAAAAGATTTACGTATCAAAAACTTCAATTGAACGAGAGACAAAATGTTTGCTTGCATTCTAAACCTTAAGAAAGCTGTAAAAACTGTTTTTTTTTTCAATTTTAACTGGTTTAAATTATTGTGTTGCTTGAAGTTTCTGTAATCAATTAAGCTTTTTAGAATGAAAATTTAATACTTAAAATTTATAGAAGATGGTTTGAAATTACATAAAGCGTTTATGATCAACCTTTTCAATTTCGCTGTGATTTACAAAGAGAGAACTTTATTCTCAAGTTATGTGATTGATTAATGAAAACTAAGACATTTTAAGAGTAATTTAATTTCACCAGTATGTTTATTGGAAAGGAAGAAGCACTCTTATTCTTTTTTAACCGACTCGGCCGACCAAATAAACAGTAAATAAAAATTAGAGATGGCTTCGTTTGTAATTACTTTATATTTCTGAAGTATCTGTAGGCTACCAAAAAAGAGCCTCGCGCAACCATGGTAACCCTTTTTGATTGACTTGTTTTAACATGAGAGTTACCTTGTCTACTGGCTATATAAAACAAAACTACAGCGAGCCCTAACGAAAAAGTTGATGAGCTCAAGTTATACGAAATAGCTAGTGACCGTTTCACGATCGTCTTGACTAAGTTTTCGATATGAGGCCTTCTTTTACGCTTTTTACCAGTAAGAAAAACCGCTTAGATATATAATGAATTATGTACATGTTCAGTTTGTTTCCTTGGTATTTTTTAAAAGCGTTGAAAACTTTCGTGACAGTTGCATGTTTAATTGATTTTCGTGTTTGGTAAAACCGGAAATAAACTGTTCACTGTTCAAGGTTCAACTGATATATAAAACACACATAGGCTCAGGCAGGATAGTTGTTGAGGTCAGTTCCACGTCCGATATAAAAAATAAAGTCTAGGAAAAGTTTTCTTTATGATAAACAGTGAATAGCCTTTTAACAGGCTCTGAAACTCAAAAGTTGATAAATTAAAAGTATACGTATACAAGAAACCGACAAAGAGAAAACTAAACGCATTAAAGAACATTTAAAGGCGACAACTATTTAACTAAACAAAGCTCCTTTCTTTGTCATGTTTTCACTTTGACAGGAAATGACTTTAGTTTGAAGGTGGGAAGCAAGCATTACCTCTGGACAAGAGGTGGTAAGCAGACTGATAACTGAATAATAGTCGTAAGGTTTGAATAAATGAAATTTAAAGGTTCATGCAAAATGCATGAGGGACATTTCTCATCTTTTCAATAGTCAAAAGTTTGTAATATAGATTTGACTATAACGCGCGCTCTGATTGGTCAAAAGCCCATGTTTTATAAAGCGTGTTTTACTACTTTTTGCCCACTACTTCTTGTCAATATTTCTTTTAGAGATGATGACAATATTTTTAATGATGAAGTTTGCGTTTTAGTTCTCCGCGGCGAAGTAGAAGAAAGTGTTAAAGCCGTTTATGAATGAAAAGCAAAAACAGTGGAGAAGTCGCGTTTTATCGATCTGTGCGCTGTGTTTTTCCTACTCGCGGCGTGTTAAATCTGCTACTAATCGATCGTAAAGCAAAATAAAAAAGAAGCCTAAATTAAAGCCATGCATGTTCTAGTATATAAATATAGAACGAGCGCGCGCGTTCTGTTCAGTAATAGAAACACGCGTGAAAAATTAAAAGTTCTCAAACTTGTCTTTCTATCAATGAACAGAGCAACTAAGCGAGTTTTATATTTCTTATATAAATTAAGACACACAAACAGCCGATAAATCCCCGCGATGACGTATACAGACATACTCTATCTTCATGTTTAGAGTGCATCACCACAGCCAATCAGAACGCGCGTTGTATTTCCTTTATTTTATAATCTTCGGGCATTAAAAAGTACTGAAGAACAGAGAAAATACTCACCTGTGGCTCTTGCTAGTAAATTTTTCTCGTGTTCTTAAATGCCCATCCTGTTCTATAGCAGTCTAATACACGGATTTAGAAAATTTCAAACAATTCTTGTTTTCCGGCAATGTTATGTACTTCTTAAGAGTAATGTGTCTCTTGGCAATATTTCATACTGAGTCCAGTATACTTTGGTAGACACAGTTTGAAATGGTATTTATTAGGATGTCCATTGTCCATTGTTTCAGCTGTGACAATAACGAATTGAGGTCGTTAGGACAAAAGACAGAAAAGCTCTGGCCGATTTTAGCTTTTTAATCTCTTCATACATTTTCTTGATCAAATTTTTATTTTTTTTTCTTTGTATGGTCCACTGGGTATATAAGCTGACATATCAAACTTTGCTTTGTCGATGTTTAAAGCCTGGGTCGAGAAGCAATGAGAGCTGAGCAGCCTGGCTTTCTTATCGGCGGCACTGGGACCGAGATGATTTTTAACAACAAACAAGATGGCGGACAATTGGCGATTCAGTT
>JAOBAT010006670.1:0-10586 GCA_026413305.1 Hydrozoanthus tunicans
ATCTATTTAATCTTCGAAATGACAGATAATGTTGTAAAATCGTATTGGTGCAAAGGTAATTTATGTAAAGGGAAATGAAAATAAAAAAGTTAGACAATAAAAAAAAAATTAAATTAGAAAACTAAATTTAAAAAAAAAAAAGTATCTGGAGTGGAAGTGGACAACTTCTGTCTTCTTAGGGTTACGGCTAAGTTCATTTGCTAAGAGTAATGATTTAATAGCCATCCAAAATTGTTTGACACCCCCAAGCGATTTATGACGTCATCAGCAAAATTGTTGTATGGAACACAAATTTCTAGTCAATCACTGCACGATTAAAGTTCTACTTAAAACGGCTATCTGGGTCACTTCCCATGGACGAATTAATTGCATCTGAAACCCATCCAAAATTTTTTGAAATCATAAGAGTGCCTTTGGAAGTTTTTAAACCGTCTCCAAAACCTTCCGAACGTTGCCATAGATTGCAAAGGTTTTAAACTTGAAAAAACTTTGGTTAAATAAAATAAGTTACGCAACGCTTTCTTGCGATGCTACCGCGAAAAATGAAGAATTTGCCCTAGATGCATAAACATGTACTAACATGATTCCTCATAAAATATAGTATTAACTTCGCTTGAGATTTCAATTTTTTCCAAATTGCCCTCGTCTCTAATTTGGAAAAAAATCGAAAACACTCGTGAAATTAATCCCAAATTTTACTCGGCCCAATGGAGTGCGGTAATCGATCAATTAACTAGCTTACGAGACTATACGTTGTTAAGAAGTATTTTATTACGTTGATATTACACAAAAAATTTAACAAATATTTCAACTGCTAGTTTACCAATTATTGTATAATATTTTATAAAGATATAATTAATTTGTTGTAATAAAAAAAAAATTGGCGCAAACTAAACAAAATTGTCCCAATGACTCGCCCATTGACCATAATAAACTATAAAAAAAAGTTTTGAAGAACCTACAATCAGCAAGCAGTTCGGAATCTCTTATCACATCCAATGCCTAGTGTTGTGTAAAACTCCGTAACAAATAATAAAACAATCCTTTGTCAAGAGATTTAAAGTTATCTGCTACTGGTAAAACATTGTAAAATAATGAAACTTAGTTCGAACATTCCCTTTAATGAAACAATCTCGGGGCAAAACCACCAAATTATAGTGTAACCAGAGTAGTTACTGACAGCTCTTAATCAGTGTCACGTGACAAATGAAGCCTACAGCCCAGCTGGAAGGTCTCCGATAACAGCATTGTTTGAGCCCGCAAACAAGCTGCTGAAAGGTCACGGCGAGGTGCGTTCAAGCATAGTTAATATATACGGACTGGTTAGAAACCATTGTTGTATGTCTTTGTTCGCCATTTTCTTTTGATTGGTCTTGATCCTGCACAAAACGTGCAGAAAACACAAAAGCTTTTGAAATGCAAATCAACAAATAGCCAGTCAAAACACACTTGAAACAAAGAATGTGCAGGGTCACGGTTCGATTAACTTAAAACAAAGCATCTTTGTTCATTCTTTGTATTTCTCTTTTGAGGTTTGCTTGCTTTCCTAACCAGTCCGTATATATTAACTATGGTTTAGCGATTCAGAGCTGCGAATCAAGAGTGTTAAAAGAGTTACGTGTAGGGAGATAGTCTGAACAAGCCAGTGCATACAGTCAATAAAGAAACGAAACTAATTTCGAAAAACGTTTCCGATAAATTATATGAATAACAGGTGATCTTTCATTAATTTTAAAAGGTATTTAAAACTTGAAAAAAATGTTTACGACAAATCACCTATCCCATTTACAACATCAACCCAAATTTTTTGTGATATACTTCAAGCTTCTTCGTCAGCCGGGTAAAACTGGAAACCCCAGTATCATCTCCCAGGTTTTGCTTCTAACAGTTTTTCAACAGTAGCACAACGCATGCCAACTATAGTCAGAGATTTTTAGTACTCGGCGAAAATAATTACAGAACAAGAAATATTCCAATAGTACTCACTAGTTTGTTAAAACTAAGAGAAACTCCTTTCTAAAAACAACTTAAAAAGATGCTTGTATAAGTTTCTTTCATGCTGTTATATTCAAACTTTAAAAGTGTCTGACCACTAAAAATCACCGGGCCAACAAAGTAACTGCTAACAGGTGAAGTGTGCTAGCTAAATGTGCGGTTGCTTGACCTCACGTGTCCAGGCCTCAAATGGTAGACTCGTGTTGTGTAAGCGGTAAAGGTCTGCGGCCAGTAGTTCTTATATCAAGCTCAAAGTCACTATTTATCAATGCATCACTACAATGTCCTAACTCTTGACCGTTACTAGTCTCCAGTCTTCCAGTTGTTGATTCATGGCCGCTGGGTCCTGGCACGCCCATTTCAATCACTCCGCCAGGTTGTTCTTGGGCCGCCTGTTCGTTCTTCTTACAAAAATACCAGGAACCAAAGTAGAAAAACGTGGTCACCACTGAAAAATAATGTAAACAAACCACGTATAATGTTGACGCGTAAATACTGTTAGGAGCCCTTTCATTTTTTTCGCTTTAAACAGTGATAACACCATAAGGCATCGCAAAACAGTATCGTCATAAACGCTGCTCGCTACTTAGGATTTACTAGTATACATTAAGAAAATAACAAACGAAGAACAAGTTCCTTGCTACACTAATTAGTATGTTAGTTTAAATTGACGGCGGGGCAGCGGCAGAGCAGTTAGCGTGGTGACAGCACGTGTCAGCTCTTACAGGGGGGTCGGCCATTTTACCGAACCAACTGATAGTCAACAGGGGGATCAACTCTTCTACCCAGCCCCTGGTGGTCAGCAGGGGGTCAACCCTTTTTACTAAGCCCCCTGATACTCAAAGTATATCAACCGCTTTTCCAACACAAGAAAGCAGACTTTTAGACTAAAAAAGGACTTAAATTTACAAGCAAGGGTTCATTAAAGTCTTTTTCTTCTTTTTTTGGAGAGACAAAATCGAGTATTTTGTCTCCTGTCCAAAAAAAGAAGAAAAAGACGTTAATGAACCTTTGTTAACAAGCAGTAGCCATGAACGAATAACTTGAATTAAGCGCTTGTTCAAACACAAATTGACCGCAGAATAAAATGTTTCTATCCATCAACATCAAACTAATGTTTATTCCAGAATGTGACTAATATCCCACCTTGAAAGAACAAACCAATGGCAACCAAAATATAGCTCAATAGTTCATTGTCGTACTCTAGACAGCTTCCCTTCTTGCCGCAGTTGTCTTCCCACAAATTACATGTCTTGTCGATAAACGTTCCAAACATGATGGGGCCTGGTAGCGAGCCAAATACACTCAAAGTCATCCATTGTAGACCAAGCGCGTATGTCCGCTGGTTATCCGGGACGCATCTAAGGACAATGAAATCAACGACATTATCATACAAACGCACATGAGTAGGTACAAAGTTAAACCTAGTTACCTTAGTACCACAGTTTTATTGGGCGTTGCACTCATGAAGTTAAACACCAACAGAACCAGGGCTCCAATCAAGAACGGAATCAGATTCTTACAGTCTCTGTCACACGAACCAACTTTAGCGTACCCATAACTGGACGAGTTCACTGCAGGGGGAATACACCGGCACATGTCGTACTCCTACGAAAAGAAAAAGTTTTGTTAACTAGGGATGCAAATAACCAACAAGCTGCTTTGGATGTGAACGAGAAGAAAAGAAAAAAAGGGAGGGGAGGGGGGAACTTGCAATTTATAACAAACTTTACCGAACTTGGTTTCACCTAGTGAAAAAAGAAAACTACGGAAATTTGAATGCCGATGAAAATCTTACAAGCCCAGAAATAAATATTTCGTTGGTATAGTAATTGGTAAAACAAAGTAGGCTGTAAACAATTGAATGTAAAAAGAAAACGTTTTTATAGTTGTAGCTTAAGGTAACTTTGTATTTGGTAATCGACTCGGGTCCTTTTGACTTTTGACGAACGGTTAACGAAGTTCTTGTTTTTTTACCACGTGATTCTATGAAATAAAAATACTCCAATTCCAAATTTCAAATAATTCTGTTTCATTAAAACAATGATATTACATAGCAGATATAGCATTTTAAAAGGCTCTGTTTTGGTGCCGTTTGACGTCACTTAACCTACCAGAGAATTAGCTAGTAATCGCTGGCTAGTAGTCCTAATACCATAGCTTAATTTTAACTACGACTTATTGATACGTATTACACAAGCCGATATTTCTCAAGAAGCCTTTCATTTACCACAGCTAGGAACTAACAATCAAAAGGTGAAAGTATCGAACCTTTTCGTTAACTTGCTTTACACAGCCTGCATGACAGGCAGAATAGTAGGTCACACCATCTCCTCCACAAACAGGCGTGTAGGCACCGGTCACGCAATGGCAAAGAGCGTTACATGCAGTTGTCAAATTTCCGTTCCGACTACGAACAAAACAGAGAGATAACACTGATAACCATATCTGAATCAACTACTTTCGAAAAAGGAAGTGTTCTGTCTAGGCTCAGCTAAGGCACCAGGGAGGGGTAACACAGTGACCAAGGATGAAACAGACACTGCAGGTTGGAATGCACCTGCTGGTCGTCCGCGTGAAAACCTTTATGAACACTATGAAACTGTACCAACAACTTTTGCAGCCTTCGTTTATCTTCTAGAAGGAGCATTAAATCTTCTTCTATTAAAGCAAAAAAACGTAACGCGGCGAAACTAAACAGAAAACGAGCAACACGAGCACCAGAGGAGAGGTTCCCTTTAGCCCATGACGTCATCGCTGCCGTTGCTGTCGCCACTGTTTAACGCCCGTAGAACTCTATTAGCTTTTAAAAACAACGAAGAGTGTATCGTTGTAGTTCCTGTTGTTCAGTATCAGGACAGTGGAAAAAGCTGGCCTCACAATTTGCTTTCAATCTTGTCTAAAACACGACCTGTTGTCAAACCGTTTATCTGCTCTCGTTTCGAAATATTGTGAAGTGTCAGTGGCTGATTCTGTACACTTAAATTAGTGGAAAATTTCCGCGACCGAGATAAGATAGAAAACAGTCCAATTTAACATATTTTAGGCTTATCAACTGAGTAATCGCCTGTTTCCTGTATTGCATTTCCGAACATTCAGTTGAAAGGAGTTTTTCAATCGGAAAAAAAACTGTTAAAACAAATAAACTGTATCAACTGTAACGAAACAAAATAATTAAGACTGGGCGGGACTTAAAGCAATAACGACCATTATACACTTAATGCAAACCATTGTCTTGCATTTTTACCTTAATGCGAAATTACGTTTACGAAACTTTAACGCACTAACGGTTCTTAAAACAGCGTTTCTTTTGTCGTAGTTAGGACATCAATAAAATAGAGCTTACGTTTCCCCAAGTCTATACTTCTTAACCTAGAGATAAGGATAGTGTGTGGGACATCTATGTTTTTTGACTTGACAAAAACGATCGTTTGCCTGGCGTCCCTTTAGTTTGTACAGCATTGTGTATTTGTACCTGTCGAAGTAAGGTGTATTGATGCCTGCAATGTGGTTAGTCCTGCAGCCAGGAATGAGAAACGTTAAAACACCAAATGTGCCGATAAACTGGAATATGAAGCAATACTTGGCGGCTGTGCGACAGGTTTTTCTCAGGTCCACCTTCTTCATGAAGTAGCTGCCGAGGAAGATACCGCCAGCGGTCCCGGGTAAGATCACCACTCCAGACAGGATGCCCGCCATGGAGGAGGGCTCGCCGAACTGAGACTATGGAGATACAAAGAACCAACATATTCATGAATGAAAACATCCTATATACCTTTACATCCCCACGCCACTAAACACTAATTCTGTTTCTTTACTCGCTACCCACAAAGCCTATAGATATGTTTCAGCTGACGTAACGTTATAAACTTTTCCAAAACCAAGCTTCGAGAAAAACAACAAAGAAAGTTATCTTTCAAGCCGATAACCGAGTAATATACGGAAGGTAATTTTAAGTTTCAGAAATTTTAAACGTGTGGGTGAGGTGCTGCAGCACATGCAATCTGTAAAAGTATGGTCGTAAAAAATACCCTTAGCCCTTGTAATGATCAGCTGGTTCACTTAACTCTTGAGCGACTATTCCTATACCTTTCTGGCTGGGTATATCATTGAAAGAATTCCTGACGAACTTTCAGTTAAATTGTTCTTTATGCCTTGGTTTCAAACTTTCAAAACCGTAACCTTGAGAATCACATTGTACATAATGGTAATTGAACTGAGTAGAGTGCAGTTTGGTCTGAAATCGTACGCGTGATTTCAAAATCAAACGAGCACGTAGCGCAAGTTTGATTTGAAGTCACAAGTATGATCTCAGACCAAAATTGCACGACACAAAGTTCAATTACTATTTTATTACATCCACTTTGAAATCACACAACAGTTTCAGCGGAACCGGGAGCATTTTTGCTTCAGTTTAAAAAGTCATGTGACCAAAACTCGCTAGAGCATGAACTAAAACATCGTCAAGAAAGTTCATTCATGCTAGATTTCTGCAAACTAAGAAAACATCCTGTCTAAACAAGCAATTTAACCCTTATCATCGGACATGTTCTCAACTTCTTCGGTTGTTCAGGTGATTTACGGCTGTTTTTAGCTAAGAAATGAACCCGAGAAACTGAATGCACTAGTGCTGTCAGTGTAATTATTGCATGAATGCGAACAAGCAAACATTGTGAAGAATGAAAACTTTGATGGAAACGATGAATTCTCCCGTAATGAGTGCTTGGAGTGAAGCCCTTGGGCTGATGATGCAGTCTGCTGTTTTGTTGCTGGAACTGTATAACTGGAATCGGTGGGTAAATCAATTTGTCAAGTTCTGGCGGTTACCATTGTTTTGATGTTAAACTTACATTTTCAAGATGGCGGGGTTTGCACCATGCGTTCATCCACTTCTTAGTTGATCTTTAGGTGTTTTTTTTATTGACACTATAAGACGTCTGGCTCTTTAGTGGTATCGGAAAGCGGGAAACATCTTGCTCTTGTGAAAGTTTGAACTAATTTGTCTTGTCATTTATTATTTTCACGAATTCTGGATGTCGGATCGTACGGATTGAGGAAATATTGACAAATTCGACCTCAAAATGACAGAAAACTTCAAAAAAATTGACAAATTTCTCAGGAAACTTGGCTACGAATAACTGTTGCTCTACGAGAAGGCCATCGTTGTTTTGAAACTGTAGGTAGTTCAATTCGTCCATTTTTTAGTAGGAAATGTGGAATTTGGGTAACAAAGCTCCTGAATTGAGTTTGTTATTGTCCCTGTTTTTGTTCACGAGTTTATTGCCTCTGATTGGCCGAAGAAGTACAGTTCTGAAATCTCATTGGTTAATATATTTCAATGCTTGCTTGTGAGTTGTTCGAAACAGTGCGATTTTGGAATTAATCGCACTGCTGTGAGCCAATTAGATTAAACAGATTGACGGTGATTTCAAAATGGATGTAATAAATAAGAAAACACAATTTTCTTGCTTGCAAGTAGTATACTTAGATACTTTTATACTTGGAACTTTAGAGAACTGGTATCCTTCACAATTCGGGGTACACTACATCCGAAGCAGACAGTTTACTCACTTGTATGAACTTAGAGATAAACGGGCCAAGTCCCAAAGCGATTAGGGTAGTTGAAGACAGTGCTAACGTGTTACACACAAATGTGCCATTCGTCACAAGTGCCTTGGTTGCCGGGATGATGTCCTTTAAACGACCCTTGATTTGGTCGTCCCTTGGTGGAAGAAGTCCTTCCTTAATCGCTCTTGTTCGTCTTTCCTTGGCACCCGGCATTTCCTTCGGGTAGGCTAGCAGGGCTAAAGCTGTCAACAGCAAAATGAGGCCTCCAAAGAAGTATCCTACCCACCAGGCCCCGATCCAGCGGGGATCCTCGGGTGTTAAGTCTACTCCTGGGGGCTGAAGTGGGGCATAATAGATAGTCACGGTTAGTTTAGGAAACGTGTTTCTTGAGTAAGACAAAATATCTGTTGTGTCCACAAACACAAACAATTTGTTCAGAACTTGCACACAAATCAAGTACACACTTATTGACCTTTAACACCACTTTGCTCCATTTCTGCCCTTTTACCTTTTCTAAAAGAGCTCTTGCTTCAAAAATACATGCGATGTTTGTGTAAAATCAAATACAATCGGTTTCATTTCTAACCAATAGAAACTTATTTAGAATTTACTAACAGGTGAAATATAACAAATACAGGTGTTAGCTCCTTTACCTGTATCAGGTCAACCCAAATATTCAACAGCGAACCGCCAGCCACGTAACCAATTCCAGGACCAAAGAAAACTGCTATAAACCAGACTCCGAGGTACATTGGCGCACACTTTGGATCAACATTCTCATCGATGTAAGCGGGACCCAATGTAAACAAGGGCGTGGTCCCTGCACCCAATAAAAGCTTTGCCCCTATAAACACAAACATATACTTCCAATCTTTAGTTTGTGTTTCTTTACAAATCTCCTCAGGGCGAGCAGACGTCGAGTTAGAATGCACAATGAGGCATCGAGAAACAGAGGTCTTGTCCGCAGTTTCAAACTCTACAGGGATGTACTTGCCAACCAGAATATGAGGTAGTGCAAAGAGAAGGCAGCCTAAACTAGTTACGAGCGCACCAAGGCCCAACCAGCGGGCTTTGTGTCTGTGACCAGCGTAGTAACTAATAAATATAATGAGTACGAGGGTAGAAAGATCGCTAGCTGCAACGATCATTCCTGCCTGCTGACTGTTTAGCTTGAAGCGCTTCTCCAGGCTGGTAAGTCCCGCTGCAGTGAATCCATTGGTAACCATTCCTGCAATAAATCACAATCATGTTGAGCCCACAGCACATTACATACTACATTCATCATCCACTTACTACACTGGTAAGTACTCACTGACGTTCCATCATCACTATGGTAACGTACCACAGTGAAAGGTTACAAACTAGCCTACATGAACCATAGTGAATGGTATATAACAATGTTACTGCGTTTTTGGTAGCAAAAGGTGTTTAAAAAGGTTTTGAAACGTTTCAGCTTTGTAATGAGGTTAAACCTGGTAACGATTTTTAGTTCAGCCGACTGAATAAACAAGAAGTATCACTCCTCTTTCGTTTCGTCTAACACTTTATAGAATGTGTAGAAGCAAAATTAGACAAGCTACTGACGTAAGCTAATTCAGGATAATATCCGCGGCTGATAGACTGTCCGAAAAATGAATAATTGGCCAAGAAGCGAAACTTCGAAGGCAACTGAAAACTTTTGAGGACAATCTATCAGCCAAGGGCATTATATCCTCCGATATACCAGTCAGCCAAAAAGGGGTTTATTTTTTCATAACCATAAGTACTTTGTGTACAGTTGCACCGGTGAAAATTTTTCTCACACTAATTGAAGTTGGATGGAATGTAAACCGTCAGTTTTAAGCTTAAGATATTTTACAGAACTTGAGAGACTTGATAGGTTAACGGTAGGTTAAGCGTCTTATTGAAACTGTTGTTTTAAGAAAGCAGACTCACAACACGTTTACGTCATACTTTGTCGACATTTGCGCTGCATGTCTGGCACTGTCTTTAAAACCAGGTATTTTAAAAGATCTTCGTTGTTAGACTCGGCGAAACGATTAATTTTCTTGTCTATACAATCAAATTTTTTCAAAATTTGAAAAATGTTTGTTTTAATCAAAAATAGCCGATAAAATCGCAGGGCAGTTATCAAGTTGGAAGGGGTATATTCGCCGATAACCTACTTCCGATTTTTGTACCACGTGACGCTTTTTATCCTATGAGATTGCACAAAAATTATTGGGTGGGCTCTAATTGTAGATATACCAGATTTTATAACAAGAAACTAAAAATAAGATAAATTTCTTTATAAAGGAGTTGTTAATTTCCACTACATGATGGGCTTGTGTTGACGTAAAAATGAAAATGAATGAAAGTATGTTGCGGAAAAAAGCTCACTACCAACTCTAACCTTGCATGAAGGAATATATTGTCAGAAACAAAAGGAACCATTTTGGTGTGTTTAATTTCTGCAGAAGCTTTGGTCTGAAGGAGCGCCACCCGCACGTAAGCTCGTCCTCTGGTTTGGGCTCGTCAACATCGAGCATGGTGCCAGCGGTCGACTACACAACACTAAAGCTTTTCCAGTGGCTTTCTCGGGCCGTTATTGGTGCGATCAGCGGTATAAATTACAAAAGCTGGTGAAACAGACAGTCAGTAACCAAAGTTAGTAATAGTAGTAGCAGTAGTAGTAGTAGTAGTAGTAGTAATAATAATAATAATAATAATAATAATAATAATAATAATAAAGCTTTATTGGCATGACATAAAGTTTTTACATATTGCCAAAGCACTTTTTTTTTTCGAATACAAATATGAGTAATATAAATACATCAACAAAATACAAAATAAATAATCATAATTAACGATAACAGTAACAAAGTAGGGGGAAAAAAAGAAATAATACAAAGTGTAATACAAATCTATGATAGATTATAAGTGATTTAAACTATTGATAGGGTTGAAGTAATGATTTTCGCTTCCCTAAGCATTTGTTAATGTAATTTGAAAGGTAAACTATTGCAAAATTGTTGGATGTATTA